>PVJL010001356.1:245034-272139 GCA_004026885.1 Lyroderma lyra | reverse complement strand
AGTGAAATAAGCCAGACAGAAAAAACAAAGAACTGCATGATTTCACTCATATGCGGAATATAAAACTGAAAGCAAAGAAAAAAAGAAATGAACAAACAAATAACCCATGGACACAATCAATAGTTTAATGTTTATTTGGGGACGAGTGGGTTAGGGAGGGGAGAAAGGGGAGGGGGTGGGAGAGGAGGCGGGGAAGCTAGATAGAAGGTGATGGAAAGAGAAGGCACATTAGGTGGTGAACTTATTATACATCAAGTTGACAATGCACTGTAGAATTGTATGCCTGAGACCTATGTAATCCTTGCTAACAGATGTCACCCCAATAAGTGTAACAATAAAAATGAATTAAAAAAAAAAAAAAGAGATTCCTCCTCTTCCCCCTTATTATGCCTTGTAGCACCTGGGTGTAACTCACCTAAACGTGACTGGGTGCGACCCCGTCCTCCCAGGTTTGTGGAGAGGCGGGGTATACGAGGTTGTGAGTTCGGGCACAGCTTGTCCCCACCCAACCCCCCCCCCCAGAGGATTCAGGAAAAGGTGACAGACCGGGGCAGGAGTAGAAGTGGATGGAAAAAGCGAAGGCAAAATAGACAGAGGCTGTGGAGGGGAAATTACCCCTGAGATTTGGGCAGGGAAGTATGTATTCCGGCCTGTTTTCCGCTCATTCCAGCAGACACAGATGCTGCACTCCCCTCCATGCCCTCTGGGGGCTCCAATCTGACCGGGGAGCCTGTTACAGGGTCGCAGCCACCTGTGTTCTCTTTCCTATCACCTGTGTCCTATGGAGGAAGTGACGTTTTGAGCATCTGTATGGAAAGGAAAAGCAGGAAGCAAAAGGACTACACTTTTCTGTTAGAGAGTATTTATCGAATGTTTTGCATACGGTGTCTCGCTGGGTCTTCACATCAGCACGCTGGGGTGGGCACTACTAGTCACACCTGACAGGCAGGCACGGCGCTGGTTAAAATATCAGACTTTGGAGCCATGAGTGCCAGGTTTTAATGCTAATTCTGCCATCATTAGCGTTAGGCAAGTCACTTATCTCTGTATGCCTCTATTTCCTCATTGTAGAATGAAGATAAAAAATAGCTTATGCCTTTTAGAATTGAGTACTAAATAATTTACTACATAAGGCAGGCAGAACAGTTCCAGGCACGGAGTAGCTTAAGCAAATGTTGTCTGGTAGTACCTTCATTTTGCAGATGAGGAAACAAAGGCTTAGGGAATCCATGTCACAGGTGGAATGGGGAAGTTATCCTACTCTTAAACACTATGCAAAGCTTCCCTAAAATATAAAACATATAATATGTTATTTGCAGAATTGAGAACAACTATAGGTGATCAACAAGTGTTGGGAATAAATGATTGAGATCCCCTCCTCAGTATTGCCACTTAATGCAAGCTGGGACAGGCTGAAGCAGCTTTGGAGGTCAGATACCCGGGTCCACAGGCTCTCTTTAATTGAGAAGCTGTTCGCACTGAAAAGCAGCCCAGATAGACCTTGATGGGAAGTATTCATTCCCAGCACCTGTGCATTGTTCAGAATGTCAGCTCTTCATTACTAACTAATCAGAATCATTATAGACCAATGACCTGTAGGTCCGTGTCCAAAAGAAATCCTTATTTAAGTAGGTGTATTATCTGCAAGATGTGATCAAATAGCTTGGGGAGGGGATCTGTGGTTGCTAGAGATAGGGACCAGTTCAGGAAGCATTCATTTACTCAACAGATGTGTAACTGAGCAACTACTATGGATGAGACGCCACACTAGGTGTAGGCATGTGTGATGCAAAATTAGGTAACAACAGGTGCTTCTCATCCTGATACTAAAGACTTTCTCCAGTGGTTGATGTCAGGGAAATTGGTTAACTACTTAAGGATGAGGAAACTACATTGCACCATACATTAAAATTGAATCTTAGATGTCTTAAATAATTTAATGTAAAAAACAAATCAAATACAAAACCTAAGTGAATAATTATCTGATTCGTTGGCATTTGTTTCCAAATGCATAAACTCAGAAAAAAATTGAAAATTGTAAGGTGATATTCATTCAGTATTAATATGTTTGTGAATCAAAATATCATGAAAATAACAAACAAGAAAAAGTATCAAAAATAAATATTAAAAAATCAGCAATCTAGAATTCACTTCTTGACTTTGTAGGGAATTGTACCCTCTGACAAGCTTCCCACACTTTAGATTTATAATCAATCCTACATTGGTTTGGTTATAATTCTAGCACCTGGATGATTGCTTTTGTATTCACATATGCTCCCAAGTTCTTATACAGATTTTAGGATTTTTCCCCAAACACTTGACTGCCTGGCCTTGGTCCTAATCCCCAGTGGAATTCTTCCCACACCCCTTCTCCAGCCTGGACCCTATCGCATACCCACAGAGGGCAGGCTCTGTCTAGGGCCAGCACAACCCATCTTTTGAATTAGTGCTGACCCAGTCCCATTTCCTTTCTGACAATATCAGTAATACCCTCTACTATGTTTCTGTCCGCTCTTCCTCCTCAGTGATCTGCTGCTCAGGTTTAAGCATGCCTCATTACTTAGCCTGTCTGAATGGTGACAAAGGTGCTAGAAATAAAATATCCATGTTTATTTTAAATGGCAAAAAATCATTTTTTTTTCTCCTAACCCAAACAGTTGTCCTGGATCTCTGTTAAGAGACCTGGAATTTTCCAAAGGACATAAGACACCTGTGGAGCAGAAAAAGCAGTTAGCTCTCACCTGGCGTAGGGTAAACACGGAGGGCCCTGAACGGGGCTTAGCGAAGGAGTGCTTACCAAAAAAGCCAGAATCATGTGATTTGGCCTCTTAGCACCCTGCAAGTTTTATAAAAAGTTTTCTTCCTCATAATGTGGTAATAGTTCCTATTTTAAAAGCTATAGTTTCTTTTACCAGTTACAAAATTAAGGAAGAAGAAAGTAAGTGTTTGTCTCCGGTTGTTTACATTACTCAGGCTTGAAACGCTTGTCAAATCCGAGAGCTAGGAGGCTAATTGAAACGGAAACAGGAAAGGACAACAGTACACTTCTAACCCGCAAGCTGCACGGCCTCATTAAAACTCAGAACGTGGGAGAGCTGTGAAGGGAACCGACAAGAGTGTCCTATAACCCAGATGGCCAGAGATCAGGGCCCTCCATTGATGTGACTTCCACTGAATGATGTTTATTTGCACCTCAGGGTTAGGTTACTAATGGAGAGACTTGCAGCCTGGGTATTTAGCGTCATTTTGCGTATTTGTCAATGAATTAGAAGACACAAAACATTGTCGAGGGTTTAGACTGGGGAATTTTGTGATGTTTGAGAGTATGAGTTCTTTTTTTGAAGGGAAAATTGGAGGTGAGATTTTTTAAAATGTTATTGAAACCCCAGTCTAATCATGAGAACAACATCAGACAAATTCCAACAGAAGGGTATTTTACAAAACCCCTAACTAACCCTCCTCAAACCTGTCATGGACATCAAAACAAGGAAAATCTGAGGACCTGTCACAGCCAGGAGGGGTCTAAGGAGATGTGACAACTAAATGCAATGTGGTGTCCTGGATGGGAAGCTTGAACAGAAATGGGACATTGGGTGAAAAGTAAGGAACTCTACATAAAGTGTGGACTCTCAATGAAAATACTCTATCAATACTGGTTCATTAATGATAACAAATGTACCATGCTGATGTAATATGTTTACATAGGGAAGATGATAGAGCATACACGGCAACTCTCTGTACCAGCTTCTTAATTTTTCTGTGTAGCTAAACTGTTCTCAAAACTAAAGTTTATTTAAAACTAAAAAATAAAAAATGTGTACATAACTGAGATTAAAGTCTATTACTAAACCTCAAGAAGACATACAACTTTGGTTGATACATGATAATCATTATTCTTTTAAACTATTTTTCTTTTTTATTGAACAAAAACTACTTTGGCATCCTTTCCCTTTTTAACCGATGGTCTTAAATAATTTTCGTGTTTTTTTCATAATATAAGAATAATGATTGGTCATTGTAAAGAATTAAGAGGGTAGAGGCAAAAAGAAGAAAATTAAAATCACATAAACACGTACAAGTGAAATAGATCTAGTGGTGAAAGGATACTTCACAAGTTTGGACACCTGAATTTATCTTGAAAGTTGTATACAAAGAACACATAATTTATACACGAAAACTTATAATGGTTGTGTAACATTTCGTTATGGAATGAACCATGCATATTGGGTGAGTACATTATTTTGGGACATTAATGTTCTTTGCAATTTTTTTTGTGTGGCCCACAAGGGTTTATTCCTGCCCCGCCCCCCCCAGACCACTCCTCCCACACTCAACCCCCAATAATTACAAAAATAAGAAAAATGCCCCTGGCTCCCCACCCCACTCCTCCCAGGAAAATGCCATAATTTATGGAGAAAAGACATAGTCCAAGGCAGCTGGTGGTCTCAGCCCATCTTCCACACGGTGAGTGAAGCAGTGAGTACCCCAGCCATGAGGATGGTCACTGTCGGCCACATGGGTGTCCCGAAGGAGGAGAGGAGGCCGTCCCAACGCCCCTGGTCCTGGATGCCGCCTAGCAGCCGCGCTGGAGGGAAATCCCCCGTCCAGCCCAGGATGGTCCTTACCTCGGGCACTTGGGCGCACAGGACCTCGAGCACCGGTCCGCTGGCAAAGTAGAAAAGGGCGACAAGTCAGCCCCAGTTCAAGTTGCCATTGGGAAACATTTCAGCTGCGATCATTGTCTGCAGCTCGACATTACTGTCAAGTTCACCTCGGATGAGCTTGAGACGCTCGCCCAGCTCTTTTTAGTGGATGCACCCTGGGGCAACCTGGGCTCCAGTGCCAACTCCGATGTCTCTCCTCCCATTCGCCCTCGAATGTCTCTCCTGGATGAAGCCCTGAAGTAAAAGGGCCCCTGTGTTCATGATCTGCTCAGAGCTGGTGGGTCCCCCGTCTCTGGGTTGCTCCCCGGGACCGTCCATCACCGCCACTCGCATTGCTGCCTCTCCCCAGGTCTGCCCCTCTTTGCAAATTTTTAATATTATGTTTTAAAACCCCACTCAGCGAGCATTCTTTTTATTAATTATTGAATATGTCTGTAATTATGTCCTCAGCATAAATACTGGAATTGGGGACTCAAAAGCTATGAATAATTTTAAGATGCGTATAAATGTTGCCGAAGCACCCTCTGAAGTTTGTACACTGCAGTAAACAAAGTTCGAGTGTTTTCGCAGTTCCCTTCACTAATTAGATCAGCCGAAGAAAACCTTCTGTGTACCAAGTGCTTGTCATAAAATGTCCCATTATCAAAATAGACGACAAGATAATTTTTAAAAGACATTTTTACATTTTAAAACTATACCATTCTGCACTAAAAAACTTTGTTTTTTCCTTTGTTGTTCTATTATGACATAAAAATTAACATTGTTAAATACTATATTAAATGATAAAGGGAGAAATAGACACTTATTGGTGGCTGTATGTACTTTTCCACTTCCCATAATAAACCTTCAACTAAACTCAGTTCATAAGCATGTTTATTTTGATAAATTGGCAAACTTGAAGTTGTCGATTCAACTCATGTTTTAGATAAAACAGTAAATATTGTAGAAGAAATGCCTTTTAGCTGACAGACTGAAGTGTGTAGGATGTGTTGCTCTATTTTCTGTAAATTAGCTGCTCTGGTTCTCCCCACACATGGTTCCAGCAATATGGGAAGTGCAGTCTCAACTATAGTGTGCCACCCCTGTCCCCAGGGCCAGTGGAGATCCTTCCAGACAGAGGCACCCCGGGTCCCCCAGCAGCTCGGCCGCCTCCACACAGCCAGGCTCCTTCAGGGGTCAGGTTCCTCCTGGGAGAAGCACACAAGACCTGTCTTTCCTTCTGCATCTGGAAGCAACTCTTTCTCTCCTGGGGCCCTGGGCCTACGAGGTACAAGCTCCTGTGTGGACTCACTTTTCTGCAAAAGAAAGTCCCAGCTCAAGGGAAGCAGATTTTACTTTGGAGTCCTGCAGGAATTCCTCAGGTGAAATGCCCCAAAGGGACACTCCCTGCTGGAATCCTGCACAGGGAAAAACACTGAAGAAAGAGAAGTCACGAAATCATATTTCAACATCTTTGCTTTTTCTTTTAATTTCGAAATGGGATCTTGCCTGGTGTAGACAGTGTTATTGGTCTTCTGAGATGACTTCTCTGGTAGTCCCAGTCCCTAGGAATGAACAAATTCCTAAAATTTAAGGGTAATGGGATCTTCGAACAATTTAAATACCAAAGAAAAATGCGTTCTGTGTTTAGAGTCAAATAGGGCTCACACGATTTTAGATCAGGATCTCCAAATTCCACAATGGTTGTGCTCGGGGTAGCTGCGGACCTCGTACGGGGAGCCTGGCTCTGCGCGCACCTTCCGAGAACGTCCTCACCCACCTGGACCGCCTCGCCCCTGACCAGCATCGAGGTCGTGTGTGGAGTCGTGGGGACGTCCTCCACGTCTCCTGCCAAACCCAGGCCGCGCAAGCTGTCACAGTGAGCTCAGCAGCTAAGCGTATGCAGGCTGGCAGCAAGAGAGAAATCCTCCCGGAGCTCGTCCGAGACCAAGCTCCAAGCGCACAGCCAGACGTGTACCTTTCGCAGAGGGAATGTCACAGCTGTCCCTGGGAAAGCGTGCCGCACAGCAAACCCGCAGAAGGGGCCATGTGCAGCAAGTAACCGAATCATGCCTTCTGCACACCTGAACACCGTGTTCAGGGACTGTCCTACCTTTGCATCAGCATGGCGCAAAGTTACTTGGCTCACCTGAAAGGGCAGCTATAGACGTGTGGGAGTTAGGGTGAGGGGGCGCCACCCACTCCCAGGAGTTTCTGAAGTAAGACTCAGGCAGGGAGGCGTCTGTTTAGTATAATTTTCTACATAAGAGGTGTTATTTTTTTCTTTTTCACTGAAACTGAATACCCTTCCCCTCCCTATCCAGCCTGTTCCTAGAGTCAGAATTAATGACCCCATCTCAGGCCCTGAGTGACACGTTGTTTATATGTTCATTAATGTTCTTAGCGTGGCTCTGTCATAGTTGTGTACATGCTTGTCTCCGAAGCAGGGGGCAGGCCTCGATTTTATATTCATTCATTCATGCAAGCAATGCATTTCCTCCACTCCAGGGGAGACTACAGTTAAGTAGCTGAGCTAGATATATATTGCAATTATAAGCTGAGGTGGCTACGTGGAAATACATGCAGAAGGTACTAATAAATTTCCCTGACAGGTCAAGCAACCGGGCTCTCTGTCATTGTGATCCCAACACTCAGCACACCACTTGTCACATACTAAGAAGTATGTTTACTGAGCAGAATAAATATTAATAAACGGAGTGGTTGTGTCTAAAGTTGAATTTAGATTTGGACTCTAGTCAACTTCCTGCTCTTATCATGTAATATATGGCCTTTGCCCTGCCCTGTCAGTTTATTAATATTAAAAATAGATTATCTATATAAAAAATGAGACTTGTTCTAAAACTGATGCTGCCCTGATGATATGTGAGCGAGCAGTGCTTCTCCAATTTCAACACTAAAATACACTCTCACAATACAGAAAATTCAACCACAATAACAGTCATAAAAATAGATAAAAGATGTAAAGAAATTATTGAGTATTTCGATATTACTATTTTATGGCCGGTAACACTGAGCCCAGATGGATGAGGAGAAAAGCTAATGATGGCAAACGTGGAGACTGCCCTAGTGTGTATATAATGGTCAAGTAAATTAATCCGCCTCAGATTTTGGAGATTTTATTTACACCCTCACTATCTGAACAATTAGTATTTACAGATTACAACAGTTCCATGTTCTGTCTTGAAGTGTATTCAAGTTGCCTTAATCTTACGTTTGTATCTCTTGTAAGAGGGTAGAGGTTTGGTTGTGGGGACTTAATCTTTGACGTCCCTTATGTTAATATCCTCATTGACTATTATCTGAATGACTGAATAAGTAATATCTTTGATCTGGATTGAATGCTTGTTCTATTTGAATCCCTTAGTACTAACATTTTTCTTCACTTTGATCCTATTAATCAAATGGAAGAAAATCTGCCTAATCTGTGTGAACCATTTCCCTTTAAAGAACAAAGTTCCTTTTGGGAAGTTAACAGGCATGAGTTCACAAAGATCTGCAAGAGGTCCTAACATACACATTTAGTAAATAATACATTCTCGTATGGGCAGTAAACTTTCATAATTTTATAATCAAAGCTCCAGATCCTTTATTAAACATATTGTTCTTAGCTCATAAACAGGATAATTAACATGACTTATTCCAAAAAAAAAAAAGGTATGAGAGATTGGGTGGGTGCTTTTTCATAATTTTACGGCATCTTCATTTTTGTACAATCACTGAAAACTCATCTTAAACGTTTCATCATTTGTAAACACTGATCCTGCAACATTCTGGAATAGTTACCTCTTCCTTTGGTCAGAAATAGAAAAATATATGAAATCCTTCTAAAAGAATGTCAAAGCTAAGTGCTTTTAAAAATCACAAATGACTGTTAACTGTCCATAGAAAGGAGCCCAGAGGTCCTGATGAGAAGCCAATCATGTTTACACAGATTTACGAGATGACACTCTAGACCTAGCAACACCTCGCAGATCTTTTCACACATCATTTGTTTTTTTTGTTTTGTTTTGTTTTTTTTGTTTTTTTTTTTTTTGCTTTTCGATGGGTGGATGAGCAAACCTTAAGGAGTTAATGGGCAGATAAAAGTTGAAATGCGAAGGACAGTAATGTTAAGAGAAGTTAAAAGCTCTTTCCGACACCAGTTCCCAACACAGCCTCCCCAGGCGTTTCCCCTGTGAACTTTTTGTGTTTCATTCATTTTGCTGGAATTGGAAATGGAGAGGCCAAGAAAAGGCCATATCCTGCTCCGTTGACTAATGCTGTCCTGTAAGTGAGTTTAATGGGTTAGAAGTGAATACCAGTGACAGTTCTGAGAAAATTTACCGAGTGTTTGCAGGGCCTGGAGAGGCTCCCTGTGGCTCTGACTTCTTTGCCTTTCCTTCCCCTCTGTTTCTCTCTTATCTGGGGAAGCTTCCATTACAAACCGGGGCGTCTGTTAGGGAACAAAACCGGCAGCTAATACAAGTGTGCAGAGCCTCATTAATGAAGGCTGTGACAAAGAACTAGTTCTAATTACATCAGACTAAAAAGTGGTGGTCACGTGAACAGATAAGCTCTGCAAGAGAGAAGTCAAATTTCCTTTAGGTTTGCAAGCTATTGTTTTCTTTTATTTTTCCTCGAAAAAGGGGTCTTTTTCTCTGCTGCAATGCGAACCCTCTCAGTTACACCCACTTTCTCTGCACACTTCTACTTTGAGCGTTTTCTTCTGTCATTTTTCCTACATGGTTTCTTACAAAACACAAAGCAAGTGGCCACAGAGGAGTGAAATTCTGTCAACTGAGTACAAGAAAGGGCTTTTTTTCTCACCTTCATCCACGCGTGTGCTTTGGGATATTGATTTTTACCTTTCTGGGGAAGTAGTGTGTACAAGAGAAAAGTGTGCACGACCTACAGCCGCCGCTCTCTGACTTTTCGCGAACGGAGAACTCCCACATTGCCAGCACTCACACCAAGAGCAGCACAGAGCCAGTGAAACAGGGGCCCCCAAACTGGGTGGTTCAAAGGAACAGAAATGTATTCTCTCACGTTCTGGAAACCAGCAGTCTGAATTCAAGGTGTCAGTAGGGGTGGTTCTTTCTAGAGGGTTCTCTGAGGGAGACCCTTCAATGCTTCTCTGCTAGACTCTGGTGTTACTTGGCTTATAGATGCATCATTTCTGTCCCTACCTCTGTCTTCACATGGCCTTCCTGCTAATAAAAATACCAGCCATATCGGCTTAAGAGTCCATTCTAAAGATTGGCCTTAACCTGACTGCATCTGCAGACGCTGTTTTTAAATTAGGTCACATTCACAGGAACCAGGGGTTATGACTTCACCATATCATTTAGGGGGAGTCACCATTCAACCCACAATACTCAGTGTTCCAGGCACCCTCTCACCCCCCTTTCCGTCACTCACTTGCACCCCACGGACACGGCTATCCTGACTTCTGACAGCATAAATTAGTCTTTTGAGTTTTATTTAAATCATACATATCAACTCCTTGGGCTGTGATGTGATTTTTCAGGGTGGCTTCCAAACGTTAATAGTCACTTATATTCTCTGAACTGGTCCCACCGTTAATATTACTGACTAGCAACCAGTTACATAATCAGCGTATTGTTTTAAAAATCAGTTAACCTATCACAACATTATTATGTGATTATTATAAAGAAGTGAGGAGGTTCAGAACATGCTACCCCCAAAATACGGCCCCTTGGCATATTAAATACAGGGCCCAGCAGAAGTAACGCTGAACTTGAGTTATGTCTTGATTACAAAATCATAGCCATACATGCTTATGATTTTGTAATAAATGATTTGGTATAGATTACCAGTTCATAGAAAAGGGTGTTATTTGTGTAATCATAAGCATGTATGGTTATGATTTTGAAATACAATCATAACTCAAGTCCAGGCATTACTTCTGTGAGACCCTGTATTTTAAGCTGAAGGAGTTTGAGAACCTGACCCTCCCCCACCCCTTCTCTAAAACAACTCATTAGACTCCTGGGTGAGAGGTGACTTCCCTGTACCCAGAGGAAAGGAGCATCCTTATCACCAAGATGGAGGGACGCAGACAAGAATCTAAATGAGCAGGACTTGTTAAGTTTCCCCCCGTTTACTAAACTTACCTAATACTCCTTAACCTATTATATCTTTCCACAACTGTCCACTCTTTGTCAAATCTTGCATGAAAACATGTTTAAACATTTCTTTGAGTCTTTATTTCCTTATGAAGTCTCCCATGACACATAAAACACATATTAAATAAATTCGTATGCCTTTTCTCCTGTTAACCTAACTTTGTCAGCCTAATTTCAGACCCAACTAAGAGGAACAAAAAAAATTATTTTTCTCCCCTACAGAAGAAAACAAAGTAAGTTTGTTCATAAGCAATAATTCTACAGCAGCAGTAACATTTTAAATATTAGATCCCCCATATCTCAACGACTCACCTAACTTCTTATTCTGAGCCAGTACTCCACCAGGGCAGTAGAATCTTACTTAACCTCAGTGAAATTATGTTTCCTGGGGGTAGGGCCTAAGTTCTTGAAGCTACATGGTGGGGAACCTGGGGAAGGGTCTGTGGACCTCTCAGGTCATCTACCTCTGTAGGTGTCTGCTGCAATGTGCACAGGCCTATCTGATTTCGGGCTGTTAATTCACCCTAGGGTCATGAGACAGCTCAAGTCTTGCAGCCCTCTCCTGTTTGACTCAGTTCCCTGAGGATAGTTCTGCTACTTCTAGACCCTGTGATAATCCTAGAATCTCTGGGGCCACTTATTTGCTCCCATCTGCCTTGGGCTTTGCCATCTCCCAGAACTCCAGGGGAAGGAGCAGGTAGAATGTCCCGCTTCTCGTCCCCTTCTCCTCCAGCTGATCTGCACAGCTCAGGGAGACAGGCAGAGAAAGGAGATCCATCTTGTTCTCCCAATCTTTTTATCTAAGCCTCAATTCTAAGTTCCTTTCAAGATTTTTTTTTTCAAATATATCCTCATTTTCAGGCAATCAATACAACATGGACAACTTAGTTGTATAAATTTGGATAAGTTAGTTATTCTAATTAAAGACTGTCCTTGACTATAAAGAGGTTTATAAGAACATTTTAAACCTCACAGATTTTTTTCTTAAGCAGGAGGGAATTAAATTAACTAAGTTTTTCTGTGTAAACACATAACCTCTACAATTCATTCATTCACTTACACATTAATTAATAGCTTAAAATAATAGAAGGAAAAATAATTTGTGAATTAAACAAATAGTTGTTTTCTAAACTTACAAAAGTCATTCTAAATTCAGTAACAAGATAGTAGAAATGAGGAACTGCAGTGAGGTAAAAGGACTGGAAATGTGAATTTACTATTTATTTCAATGTGGTTGTAATTGCATTGTGAGAGTAGAAGGCGGGCTGGGGGGATTCCTACATGTGTCCCAGATGGAGGGCTCCCCTCTAGGAGGAGAACAACATCAAAAGCAAATAAGGCAAAAAACAATTATTTTTGGTAAGGTTAAGGCATTCCAAAAAGATAAAGTTTTTACCCATTTCCTTGAAAACATGGAAGGCTGAACAATGAAATCACAAAAACTATAATTAACTTTTCAAATGACCACAGAATTAGCCCATGAAGTAGAAGCCATGGGTTGTCAACACAATTAATCTTCACTGGCTGAGTAAACACAGACGGGGAAGTAGTCACTTCTAAATGGTTTTTCATTTTATCACTTTCAGTGGTGTCAAATGCACTACAATTAAGACTTAAGTAGCACGTTAAGTGACACTGGTCTCACTGAATCTAAAGATCACTTTCACAGTAAACACTTTGTTTAGAGGGCCATACACCCAGTGGGGGAGAATAAATATTAAATGGAAATGACACTGACACCTAAGGTATCATGTGTTTAACATGTTGACAGTCATCTCAGCTGGAATGCCTGGAAGCCCAGTTGGATGTCTATTCTACTCTGCAAGTTATACTCATCAACAAGTTGCCAGGCGTTTTTCAAAGAGAGAATTAGTGACCAGCTGTTCTTCCTCTGCGTTAAAACGAGAGGGGAAGTGTTGCTGGAATGCAGCAGGAGGGATGGAAGTTATACTGGAGATGCAGTGAATTCACGGACAGTAGAAGATATTCAACACGGACACTAGCAAAGGCAACTTGTAGGAGCTTCTTTACAGATACTGAAAACATCAGTGACAAAAATCTGTGAAGATTCATGTACACTGATGTTTCGAATAAAGATAAATGGACTAATGTGAACAGATTAGGGTGACATGGGTGAACTAGGGGCTCTCTGAGGTGTCCTCTATCCCATAGCACTGCCAATGATTTTAAGGATGCACATATTGAGAGAGATATATGGCACCTGAACTTGTCTCAAACTTTCTGTAAATCCCAGAAACTCAATTCCAAATTCAACAATTGCAGCTACTTTTTACAGCAACTTTCTGTATAGAAAGTCACTACTATAAAATAATTTCGTGGCTATCACAGAGACTAACACAAAGAAAAGTATTTAAAAGTTTCTATTTGACTTATTACATGTCCCATGCTATAAATCATGAATTATCCAAAAAGTGCTTTCCTAATGAATGACTTAAATAAGAAAGCTCTAGTTCTTTGTTTCTTTTATTAAGATTCAACGTTCATTAAAGTAGAATTCAATGCATATGATAATATAGTGTAGAATAATAAGTAATGAGTCATGGGAAAGTGTGATATGTTGGTCTTTAAAAAAGTAGGTTACCTAACAATATAATTTTTTATGAACACGTTTATAAGCCCAAGAAAAATAAAAGAATGAAATTGATATGTTGCTCAGTTAAAAAATAAAGGTGGCTTGTCTTTTCTTTCTCTTTCTTGTGTTTACTAAACTTTCTATGATGAGTATGTATTATTTTTACAATGGAAAAAAGCTAGTATAAAAATAAATAGCATTGTGCCTTAATGGTGAAGAACAGATGAACATTCTCAAAAAGGAAATGCCATCGGGGAGCAGAAAACACTGCCACGATGAGTCTAATTTGCATCCTTTCAACCCCTGAACTTCTCCTCCAGTCTGGGTGGAGGCAAGTATGTTCTGTGGACTGAGAGGAGAGGAGGTACCCTCTATTTAAAAATATCAGCTGGTTTAACCCAGTGTTCTAAAAATAGCCTGGCATTTCAGGGTCTGATGAATCATTTGGGTGGGAACTTACTCTGATGAAACAGAGCTATTATACCTTCACAAAACGTGTGCCTCTCCACCCAAACTCAAATGTATACGGCGTGCTGAACTTTACTGTGTACTCCAATGATGTGGCATTTGTAAACATTTAGATAAGCAATGAGCCCCATTTTTGCCTTAGCCAAATCTTTCTCCACTTTACATATGGATTACAGGGCTAATGTTTAGAATTCCCAAAATACTTTTCAAACAGCACCTCATTTTTATTTAGTAAAGCAAGTTCCTTATGGAATACTTCTTGGCCTAACTTGAATTATATGTTCATTTATACAAAACTTTCACGTTAGAATCGTAGTATGACCATAGAGGGTTGGAAGAGATGTTAGTTGCTATCTGAACCTCTTTAGAGACCAACAGCAAAGGCAATTGAACCTCTGCCTGTATACTCTGTATAACAGAATCCAATTGTTCATATTGATTTTTAAGAACATATTGAAAGGAAGATTGGATATGATGCAGGTCTATTGCCTGGACTTAGAAAAGGACCAGCGCTTTTTCCCTGGAGCTTCAGTCTGTGGTGGAAAGCACAGAGATAACAGAAGCTCCAAGGGAAACCTGATTATTTTACAGGAAGGCAGGGGTGCATGACTGATTTCCCGAAGTTTATTTCCAGGAGGCTATATCTTCTTAGAGAAGCTTCACGACCAGCAGAGTGTCTGAGCTCTAAGTACTAGCTCTCCCCAAGGGTGGTCCCCCCACCAATATCATCACCTTCACCTGTGGAGCACAGATTTGGAGGCCCACCTCAGACCTACTGAGTCAGAATCTCTGGGGCTAGTCTGGGCGATCTATTTATCAAGCCCCACTGGTGGCTGATGCACATGGTAGCTTAAGAACTACCGCTATGGAGTCACAACAACCAAAGGAGGTCTCAAGCAAGATGGCTGTGGAGGTCATTAGTAATTAACACTCTTCCCAAATATTTCCTGTTCTTTTCCAGGGCCTGCATTGGGATTGCAAATGCCTTATATTGAAAGTTAGGTGTGGCCATCTAATATACTTCGGCCAATAAAATATGAGTGAAAACGGTGAACTTCATGTTTGAGATGACACCAGCAACAGCTGCTGGATCCAGGAGGGATGTGGAGCAAGAAAATATTTCATGAGCAAGAAATAAACCTTTAAGCCATGGATCTTTGGGAACTGCTTGTTACCACAACATATCCTGAGGGATTCAAGAGGTGTGAGGACCATGCACACCACCCAGACCATCCCACCAATGTGGTTGAAGATGCTATACACATCCCAGGAAGAGCATTAGAGCATCGCTGAGTTTCCCAGGAAAGAAAGGACAGGGGCAGAGCACAGAGAAGAGGTAAACTGGAAGAGGCAAATTGTACATTCAAAGAAAAAAACCCTGTGCTTCTCATGACCACAAGTTGCAACAGGGATAATAGGTAACTGCAGCTAATACGAACATGGGAAGCTCAAAGACCAAGCACAGCAGAACTTCTCAACAAAAGATGCTGGTGAGAGGCCTTTCCATTGGTGCCATAAAGATGTGAACCCCAGATGCCATCTTGTAAGAAGGAATGCAGAAAAAGAAATGGAGGCAGCAAGAAAGACAAAACATTTATATCAAAATCACAGTTGATGCATTAAACTATGGTTGACTCTATTTCCTTGAATTAGTGTTGTCTATTGTAGATGCAGAATTAAGGCTCATGATCACACTACAGAGAAATGTAGAAATCTGTCTGTGCATATGTGACTTATGCTATTTTAAAACTCTTCTAGGTAAGAAAATAAAATACATATATTCATAGTGTAAGAGATGATAAGGAGAAAGTAACAGGACAATGAGATACAGAAGAAGGCTTGGGATATGGATCTACCTTATAAAGCAGGGGTGTCCAACCTTTTGGCTTTCCTGAGCCACATTGAAAGAAGAAAAGTTGTCTAGGGCCACACATAAAACACACCAATGCTATCGATTGCTGATGAGCTAAAAAAGGTCCATAAAAAACTCTTAAAATGTTTTAACAAAGTTTACAAATTTGTGTTGTGCCACATTCAAACCCATCCTAGACTGCTTGATGTAAATTGTGGTATAGAAAACCTCTTTGGGAATTGTCACTTTCACTATTTAACCTTTTGAGCTAAGTTCTGATGATGGGAAGCTCTTTGAGATTCTAGAGAAACTGAAATCCTGGCAAAGCAAAGAGCAGATGCAAAGACCTAGAGGTAGGTATTAGTGTTCAAGTGACAGGAACATTTTTACACTTGTACTTTTGAGAAGGCTTTCTTAACCAGAATTGCCAAGAGAATTAAGTCCTATAAGAAATTATTTGAGGGGCAACTTTCTCAGTTATCTCAAGTTTGGAACCATTTTAAATGACAGGAGAGAAGTCATTATGTACGTGCATGCTTAGGGCCCTATGGCAAAAGGTCTCACAGGAGCCCAGGCGAGAAGGGTGGGATGTTGGAGAGAGACTTAGATGAGCTAGGCAGCAGCCAAGAGAGGCTCTGGAGTTTTATTCTACGTGCAGTGGCAAGCATTTTTGGAGGATTTTAAGCAATGAACATGCTGTATTCTCACATTTGTAAAAGATCACTGGTAGCTATTTTAAAAATGGACTACAGAAAGACAAGGGAAAAGGCACTCAGTCAGGAGGCTTCTATGTTATTCCAGATGAAAGATGACAAGACGAGGATGGCTAGAGTGGGAGATGATGAGACAAGTTAAATATAGAATACAAATTTAATGTAGAGCCAGGCTTGCTTATGACCTCAATATAGTGCCAAGAAAGGAAAAATGAGATTAGAAAAAGTCATGAATCAAACATGATTCCTGAGCAAGTCATGGGTGTGATGCCATTGAAGACTATGGGAAGACTAGAGGCAGCAGGGAGAACCACCTGGAGATGCCAAGTTGACAGCTGAAGATATGAATTTGGAGTTCAAAGGAGAGGCAAAGTCTCAATATGTAAATAAGGGACTTATCAATTCATAAAAATATATAAACTACACGACGGGATGAGATTACCTAACTCTATTCATTTCTCTTAGAAAGTGTCTCAAATTCATTTTTTCCTGTTATTTCTACTGCCATTAATCTTTGTTCCCCAGAAGCCACATTGCCATACTTCTGTACCTGGTGTGTGGTCTCTCTCTCCTCAGCAGTCCTTCTTGTTCATAACTATACAATTTATCATCCTATTACACAAATTAGATCATTCTTTTATTCAATAAAATCTGAGTATTCATTATGTGAAAATCTCTCAGTTAGGTGCTCTGATGACTCAAAGATGAATAAGAAATAGATCCTGAAATATAGGCTCTTTTAGTGTACGGAAATGATAAGTTTGTAAAAAAAAAACTTTATTTCAAGGTAGAAAGTAGTAAGAGCCTTAGGAAAAGAAAAGGAAATAGTGTGAGAATTTTAGGAGACAAAGAGGTGACTTTAAGCTTCATGGACCAAAAATGTCTTTGTTGGGAAGGTTTTATTTGAGTTGGAAGTAGATAGCAAATTGATGTCTTGTTGTCTTTGTTGACTATGTTCATGGTTCATGGCCCTCCATGGTCCCCACTCTTTCAAGATCTCCATAACTGTCTCCTCTTTCACTCTCTCTCTCTTTTTATTTTATTTTATTTATTTTTATTTTATTTATTTATTTTTGGTACCCTGGCCGGGAATTGAACCCAGGCTGCAGGGGTGAGAGCCATGAAGCCCAGCCAGTACACCACCAGGGAACCTTCTCTGACTTGTAAACATGGGAGTTCTTAAGGGTTCAGTATTAGACTATCTTTTCTTGGTGCAAAACTCATTCTTTAGGCAAGTTCATCTATTTTGGTGGCAAATTTTTCATTTTTCTTCAATTTATTGCCAATACGACACTTTTAAAAATGCAAATCTAATCTTGATAATGCCTGCTCAAAGCCTGTCAACTGTGTTGTTGCCAAGATGAACATCCCAAATCTGATCTCCACTGTCCCATCTCCTGCTTGTCTTCCCTTTACTCTCTGAACTCCAAGTTCTTCCAGTAAGACGCACTCCACTCTGTCTCAGGGCCGTTATCCCTGAGATTCCCAGTGTTCGCAAAGTTCCTTCATTTCTACCTTCCTGTATCACCCAGATCACTTCTACGACTTCCCAGATTAATTGGCGACTTCAGGAAGCCTTCCTTGGTTCCACAGGACTTACTGTTATACGTTCTCACAGCAGCTTATATTTTCCCCTTGCTGTTCTCTCAGAATTATGACTAATTTATTTATTTGTGCAATGTTTGCTGTCTTCCTCTCTGTCTCAGTAGTCTGTAAGCTCCAACAGGCTTAAGACCATGTTATTCTTATTCCACACTTCATCCCCATAACAAGTGCACTTTAACTTTTATTACTCAATACCAACATGCTATTCCACTGGTTCCTGGTTTGACTTTACGCTCCCTCATTTCTGTCCGCCCCCCACTGTCTATCACTTCAATGCCATTTCTTCTGTAATGCTATACTTCACATTTTGGAGAACGATTCTCTTCCCACTTGACAATGAACTCCCTCCCCTCTGTCCACTCCTGTCCAAGATGGTCTTCCTTTCTTCTAAACACGTAGTGCATTCTCTGAGTTGTTTCAGCTGACATGGATCACCACTGCCAGGCTTTACGATGATTCATATGCATGTGTTACCCTTGATTTTCATATACTTAAATTGTCAGGTGGTGAATAGTATGTATTCTTTAACTTTGTATGCACTGACAGCATTTACCATAAGATTCTAGAATTTGGGAAGTATTCAAATCCACTTGCGAAATAAATGGTTACCCACCTTCCCTAACCCCCAGCAAAATGTTGGTGCTTAAAAGAGTTAATATTAAACTATTTGAAAAATTATCAAATGTAGAACACCCCTTCTTGCATAACATTGGGTAGAGAGAGAGTTACCATTCTCACATGCGAACTATGGTTTTCAAAGAGCTCAAAAAGAATTTTTCCATTCTCTGATTTTGAGCAATATAAATAGTTGTTCCTCATCCATTTATGGTCTGAATAATGGGATCTTGCTAGAGTAATGAAAGCTTATATGACCTTCCACAGCCAGGTGGTCAGGGGACCTAAACAATATCACGGAAGGACCAGTTAGAGACACATGGCTGTTCAGCTCATTAGAGAATTTACTCTAAAAGGGAAACAGGCATCCTGGCCACCTTCAAATATTAAAAAGATTCTCTGATAGAAGATGAATTAGATGTAAGGCCTCAAGAACCCCTTCTAGGAATAAAGTATAGATATTTCAGGGAGAAGAATATATACTTAAGATAAAGGCAAGTATTACAATACTCAGAACTCTGCAATGATAGAACGAATTACCTGTGAAGGTATTGAGTCTTCTTTCACTTGAGGCATTCAAGAGTTTGTATAAATATTTAACAGGAAGGTCATAGGACATTTCAAACACTGCAGGGTTAGATCTAGCACCTTTCTCACCTGAGATCCTTTGATTCTATCATAATAACAGCTAAAATATACACAGCATTAACCACATGCCACATCCTGTCCTAAGTATTTTACATGTATTATTTTATTTCATGGTTACAATGACTGTTATTATGCCCATGATTACAGAGAAGAAAACTGAGGCACAGAGACATTAAATAATTCTCCTTAGTTCCCACAATTAATAAGGGATGGATAATAAGGGAACTTTCTTTCAGAATTGAGGTTTTTATTGTGCCACTCATAGTATATGACAGATGTGAGTCCAAAATGGGAAAGGGCTGGCCTGGAAGAGAGAACAGTAAGGTGGAGAACTGGGTGATTTCTGGAAGGGTGTGTTAGGAAGATGTCACTGTATGAACCGATGGTACAGACATTCGTGAACAATAAATTCAAAGAATGGCTGGAGGCACTTGCCTACTGTCCCACGTGGTGAGCACAGGCGGGCCACTGACACACACGGTTACGTAGTGTAACCCAGATTATACTGTGAGAATATGAAAACAGTGCACTTTAGTTCTCCCTACAAAACAACTTTCCTGCATCATTAAGACTAAATTCTGAAGCTCAGTGTTCCAGGAAAGGAAAGAAAAGGTACCACCTAAAACTGACATAGTACACAGGGGACAGAAGAAGGGGAATAGGATGTTGCGGGTACAGAAAAGGAAAAGAGCAAGGGAAACAGAAAGAAGAAAAACAAAAAGCCCCACGCCAGGGTCTGGCATGGGTTCAACCCTGAGGAAGTGAGATAGAATTCCCCCAAAAAAAATTTGTTGAGAAGGATGCCAAAAGCAGAAGCTGTCTTCCCTGCTTCCTATTTCGGAGGCCAGTTGTGGGGGCTTAGCAGAAACCCACAGACGACAAATGGCAGCAAGACAGAGGCTAACTGACTGGGTGAGGGGTGGCAGGTTGAAAACACTGATTGTGTCAATGCCAAGAGGAACACGTTGACCAGAAATGGTGTAGCAGGCTTATGGATGACCAGGCACGGCCAGGAGTAATGGTCCAGGTGTGGCATGAAATATTCAAGGGAGCAGGGAAGAATATGAGAACTGTTGGAACCCGAGGCTCATTTCATCAACGTAAGGACTCACAACCAAGTGCTGTCTTGGGAGAAGGATCAGGCATGAACACTAAAAAGGTAATAATAATTATAATCATAATAAGAAGAAAACTAAAAAGTTAAACCTGTGCATTTAATCAAAAAATCCTGAGTTAACCAAGATGAAACTGATTCAAAATCAAGACCCTGTCCACTTCAGTTGGTGATTTAAAATGTTTCCCTTTCACTATCCAGTAGGAATTCACAAAGAATTTTGGATCATAAATAGCAAACTATTGCCATGCTTTGTTTTGTTTTTTTCACATTCCACTTTGCTGGGAGTTAAGTGGCTCCCTCTAAATGCTCAATTAAAGATAAAGTTAAGTTTCTTGAACTATTTGTGCAAGAGGTTTTAATAGGAAAAGCATTTCTTTGGCAGGCATGTCTCACTGTTCTATCAAAGCAAACCTAACTAGGAAAAAACAAACCAAACCAGCATCAGTGTCTGCTAATGGCTCCACGACATGCAGCCTCCTGACTTGACGACCCCACGCTGGGGAGCTGCTGGAAGGTAAATTTCAGTTCCTTATGCCTCAGACTTCTAACGTTCGCCAAATGCATTCGCCCTGGAACCTGCAGAGATGCCTGGTGAGTTCATTTAGCATTTATCACTAAATGTCATGGAGTTCACATATGGTATTGAGAGTGCGCAATTGCAATAAAGATAACGTCGTTTTAATCCTGTCATCCACTGGTGCTTATATTTTGCTGCCTCATTTCAAATGATTGCATTTGCTAAAAAACTGAAAACATAATGTAAAAATATTTGAAATGGGAACCTTCTGCATGGATATTTAAAGCATAGAGAAAGGTGTTTCTTGCAGTGAGAGGTAATATAATTTAGTTTATAAAATTGGGAGAACACTAATGTAAGGTAACGGAAAGTAACAAGTAAAATATAAATTAAATCCACACAGTGAGCTAACTTTTGAAAATATTTCACTTTAATTTGAGTCAAAAGTGTAATATGGTTGAAAAAATATCTAATGCAGGAAACATCTTGTCCCATGGTGCCCTTAGCTACTGCTCGTGGAACTAGTGTCTTATACTTTGGGAAAACTTAATGTGTAAAACTGTTAACTAACAAAAATATGAATAAATAAAAGAATGTTGCAGAAAGCAATTTAAAGACTTTGAGCACACATCAGGGATGTGAACTGAGAAAAGCGACTCTCAAACCCTGTGTGACTCTCAATGAGACTAGTTTTCACAATGTAAAACATTCATGACAGGAAACTGAAACCTCAGAGTAGATGCAGACATTGTAATGTTGCATCCAGGTACTCCAAGTACACACACACACTCACACACACACTCACACTCACACACACTCACACACACTCACACACACACACACACACTCACACACACTCTCACACACACTCTCACACACACACACTCACACACACTCACACACACACACACACACACACTCACACACTCACACACTCTCACACACACTTACATATTTCTGAATATATATACAATTTGGACTAAATTAATTAAAAATGAAATTTCTGAATTACTGTCATCGTCCTTGAGGAACTATGGATACTGGAGACAGCAGAGAAGATGAACTCATTAACTATAAACAAGTGAGCTAAACATCAAATCTCAAAAAAGATTATTAAAGTAATTGTACATAAGCATTTAGAAAAATAATTTATCATTTAGATAACTTTCTTTTTACTCTTGTTAGAAGGCCACATCGATGGCCTGTGATGAATACTACGTACCTTTTAGCAAAAGCTTCGAAAAGATCTAATTGATGTTGTTGTAAGCAGCAAGGAGGGTACCTGCAGCCAGGGAAATGACAGTTTTTAAATGATGCAGAACTGGTTGCTGTCATCCTAAGTGAAGTTTAAGTGGAAAGCTGAAGAGCTATTTTTTGGCCCTATCTGATGAACATTTTTGTGTCTTGCTGATTTTTAAATTTTTTATTATCTATTTATTTTTTTATTTTTGTATGTGGGTAGTTCCCTGGCTGGGAATCGAACCCAGGTCGCAGCGCTGACAGCGCGAAGCCTAAGCCACTACACCACCAGGGAGCTCCCACTGATTTTCTTTTAAGGAAAAGAAGCTAGGATCTCCTTAAAATTATATGGGGTAATGAAAATTTTTTTACAAAAAAGAATTCTTCCCTTTTATTGTATCACTTGTGAAGCCTCATGTGTGACTTAGTTTTCCCATTATATCCTAATTCCTGCATTAGTATTTTGATGTTCTTGCAAGTTAACATTTATAGAAATTCCTATTTTGAGCATGCTTGTTCTTTCTGCTGAAAATGTTTGCTGAGTTAACAATGGTTACTGTAAACAACTTTCCCGAAAATCATTTTTACTCACGTGCCAGTGCCTGCCATGTAGACATAAATGCAAACTCCTCACTGGGACAGTAAAGTCATTCACACACCTCACCTCCTGACTCAACTCTTGTACTGACCAACACACACCATGGAGGTTTAGCCACATAGAATATGCTCTTGTCACCTGGTAATTCTTCCCTTTCATAGTATCCCTTCTGCAATCTTTACCTGGTGAGCTCTGGATGATGGAATTTTTAAAAAGGCAAATTTAAAAGATGTTTAGTTAGGTTTCTTTCTATGTTATAGAAACTCAATCAAAAGGGGGAAAAAACTTAAGAAACTTATTGGTTTATGTAAATTGGAAGGTCCAGAGTGCCCCGTGGGGTTTGAAATGTATTATTGGGATTCCATTTCTCTTTCCATCTGTCAGCTCTGCTTTTCCCCGCCTGTCCTAGTCCAGCGTTACCTTCATTCTCCATAGTTCCACAGAATCAAGTGTTTCTCTTGATAGTATCAGCAAAAATCCTATGGAAACACTTTGGTTGGCCTGATTTGGGCCACAGTCCATCTAATCACTGAGCCATGGGACACTTCAGTTGGCCAGGCTGAGAGCTGGAGACCATCTCTGTAGTGGAAGATGAAGAGAGAAAGAGAGAAATCAAATCACAACTAAACCATATGGAATGACTATGCACAAGAAAGGAGGGTGTGGTTAACAAGAGAAGACAGGGATGCAAATGAAAAGGCAGATTAAAAATAGTAAATAAATCAGTGTATGTCATTGTCTAGGCTCTTTGTAGAGTACCATGTAAGGTTCTATACTTAGATCCAAAATGCAAACGTGTAAAACCAAGAAAAGGAAAGAAATATGGCTTTACACCTAAACACATACAAAACAAGAGGGAAATTTTAGTGACTGTGAACTGAATCAGTTTGCTGTGGCTACAAAAAACCAACAAAAACAGACAAGAAGAAGAAACAAGAAGAAGCAATGTGTACATTAAAGAAGAAAAGCTATCTGAGTACAGAACAGGGCAGCGGAAGCACCAAACTCTTCCTTGGACTTGAGTAAGCTGGAACTTATCCCGAGAAGAACTAGGGTGGCAGGAGAGCTGGAAGTAATGTCTTAAGAGAGAATGACAAAAAGATTACTGAGTCACCACCTGAAGCTAGAGAACATGAGTTTGGGAAGGAATGAAAGGAGGTATCTGACTCAAGTGCTTTGGAAGGGCAAAGAGGCAGGAGTATTGAGGGAGTCATGGAAGAAAGGCCAGAGTGCTTCTCTTCCATATTTACATTGAAGGGACTGAGTCCAGGAGGAGGGGGAAGAACAAAAACAAAGGACCCCTGAGTGAGGTCAGAGATCTTGAGTCACGGGAGGGAGTGGGAGGAAGAGGGCCTGGCAGGGCAAGGTGGAGGTTTCTAAGTTTGAACTGTAGACTCCGCGTGTGGAATTGGTTTTTTCTGTGTTAGTCCTTTGGGGCTGCTGTAACAGAAATACCATAGACTGGGAAGCTTATCAACAATAAAAATGTTGCTCTCACAATCCTGGAGGCTGGGAAATCCAAAATCTAGATGCCGGCAGGTTCAGTGTCTGGTGAGATCCTGCTTTCTGGTTCGTAGATGGTCATCTTCTGGCTGAGTCCTCACATGAAAGAACGGGTGAGAGAGCTCTCTGGGGTCCCTTGTATAAGGGCATCAATCCCATTCATGGGGACTCCATCCTCATGACCTAATCACTTCCCAAAGGCTCCACCTCCAAATACTATTGGGATTAGGATTTCATCAATATATTGAGGATGAGGATTTCAACTGTTGGATTTGGGGAGGATACAGACATTCAGTCCATAACTGATGTGAAGGCCAGGGATATGGGGCTGGGGAAGTAAGTGAAAAAGCATTGCTGGGATCAAGTTGGCCAGGGAATTTGGACACTAGGAATTGAACTGGATTGCCTGATGAGTATTGAAGTGACAGGACCATTATTGGATTCAGGGTGGAAAAATATGAATCAGGAGCTAAAATCCACCTGATTTAAGAGTTTGGACATTGTAAATGGAAAGGTGTGTGATGATATACCTGAGGGCAGGAACCTCAAAGGAGAAATATGTTCTGAGAGTGAGGTAATAGTCAACCAGCAGAAATGGTGTATTCATTTCTTAGGGATATCTGTAACAAACCCCCACACATTCAGTGGCCTCTAACAACAGAACTTTATTCTGTGACAGTTCGGAAGGCCACAAGTCCAAAATGAGTCTTCCAGAGCTAACATAAAAGAGGAAGCATGGCTGTGCTTGCTCTGCAGGCTCTAGGGCAGAATCGGCTCCAGTCTCCTCCAGTACCTGGTGGCCACGGGAATTCCTTGTTTTGCAGCCTCATAACCCTAATCTCTACCTCTATGGTCACACTGCCCTATTCTTTTCTCTCTACTTATGTCACCAAACCTCCCTCTGCCTCACTCTTATAAGTATAAATGTGACTGCATTTGGGATCTACCTGAATAGTTCAGAATAGTCTCCCCATCTCAAAATCTTCCATTTAATCACATCTGCAAAGACTTTCTATCTCTCTCTCTCCCTCCCTCTCTCTCTCTCTCTCTCTCTCTCTCCCCCCCCCCCCCCCCCCCCCCCCCCCCCCCCCCCCACCCATATAACGGAACATTCACAGGATCTTTGATCTTTGGGGGTGCTTTTGTTCGGTCTACCACAAATGCTCAAGTAGATGTGGCAGCCATGTTTCTAGAAAAGAGCTCAAATTCTATTAGACTAGGGGTCTACAGAAAACAGCCTGCAGATCAGTGCCTGCTTTTTGTAAACAAAATTTTATGGGAGCAGAGACATGCCAGTTTCTTTACATATCGTCTTTGGCTGCTTTCCTGCTGCAAGGGCAGAATTGAATAGTTGCGACAGTAAACCATATGCCCTCAGAGCTGAAAACATTTACTATCTGGCCTGTTACAGAAAAGGTTTGCCAAGGCCTGGATTAGACCAAGAACGTGATGGCAATGCTAGGGAGATGACAAAGTTTTCATTCAGAATCGATCAATGGTCACATGAAAGTCAGGCAATTAATTTTGCAAACTCATCCTAGAAATGTATCCTTGCTGAATATCACTTCAGTCCCCTTCCAAGTACTCCCCTTGGGAAGCTATGCAACGACACCTAGTCCATCCTCCAAAGCAATTTTGGAACTCTGTCTGGAATGGCCATCAAATCTGTCATTGTGCCCCAAATCTGACAATTAAGTTCCCAAACTTGTCACTGTGCGCTTACGTTGAGATCACTGTACAAACAACTAGCTAAGGTTATGACACTTTACTGAGTTGTCTGTACAGTGCTGCCAACATACACTGTACAGAGCTCCAAAACTGCTTGGAAGGGTGGACTAGGCGCTGGTGTCGGTGCACAGCTTCCCAGGGGGAGTGCTTGGAAGGGGACCGTAGTGATACTCAGCGATGAGGTACGTAGCACTTTTTCTAGGATGCGTTCTCTAATTTAATTGTCCAACCTCCTATGCAGGTAGGAAGGTCAGTGGGATAAAAACCTATAAAACACCATGGGATTGTGTACTTAGACCTCGATAGTTTGGGGTAAAAATATTTTATTAAAACAGAGAATGTAGAAAACAGGTATTAAGAAGAAAATGAATGTCAGTAAAATATTTTGCTATTTGCTTAATGAAATATATTAGTTATCGTACATAGTTATTTATAAATATACAAATATACATATTTAGTAATTGCATATTAGTTGGTAAAATAGATTATTTGGTAAAATAAAAATAAATATAAAATATATTTTGAAAGACTATTTTTCGAGAAGTTTGTGTACGCAATTAAAGGAGAAAACTGACTGGGAGTCCAATAGTGTAGCGTCGTAAAAACACAGGTAGGCTTACCCCGTTGGCCGCTCCAGCCCAGGGGGCCCGGGGAGGCTGGGACCCGCACTCGGGCGGAAGGGTTCGGTCAGCAAGCACGGCCGCGCCCGTTTCTCTCTAGAACATCAAAGAGCGGGAATAAATAAGGACGCTGAGCTGGACACATGAGCAGAAAAGAAGTCTTGAAACTTTACCACAGATGGACTGTGTGTAATCATAGAGTTTAGAAACACGAGGTTCTATATAGGGTCCTGATTAAACTAAGACCCTGGAGGATTTGGTGAGAAATTGTATCAGAAATCCAAAGAGTGGGGTCATCTGCTGGGACAAGGACGTCAAGGCTGGGACTTGGCAATGGAAAATCTGTGTAGCAGCTGCTGTGGGGAACGCATGTAGGGAGTTCACGAGGGGCTGCAGACGGGTTTGAGCTCCACTGAGGAGCACGAATTTGATCCAGTCAGTAAGGAGGGGTGTGTGTGTGTGTGTGTGTGTGTGTGTGTGTGTGAGAGAGAGAGAGAGAG
>PVJL010001356.1:0-244934 GCA_004026885.1 Lyroderma lyra | reverse complement strand
GAGTATATGTCAAAGTGTGTGTGATGTGTGCAAGTGTTTGTAAGAGAGAATTAGGGAAAGAGAAAGATATACTGAAAGAGACAGACTGAGACAGAGAGAGAGACAGAGAGAGAGAGAGAGAGAGAGAGAGAGCGAGCACAAGACTTTGCCGCGGCCTGCGGACCGGCGTGGGCACTGCTGACGCGGCGGGCGGAGGGAGGGCCGCCTTCCGTGCCCAGCTGACCGCAGCAGGGATGGCCAGAACGTAAGGGCAGACGGATTCTTAGAGTTTAGGATCAAGCTACGGGGCAGCTTCTATGTCAGTAAAGCAGAAAGGGGCAGGTGCCTGGGAAAATAAGCTTTCAGAGAGAAAATCTTTTTGTTCACTCTTGTAGCGTCAGGGAATACAACAGTTCCTGGCACATGGTAGGTGCGCAAACATTTATGGACTGAATTTATGGACCAAACACAACCATCTTAGCAAACTCCCCAAATCCTGTTATTAGTAGCACTCTGCCCCGAACCCTTACTGTCAACTGATGAGAACACAGAGCCCAGCGAGGTAGTAGGATTTCCTGGAATGCAGCTAAGCCAGTAAGGGCCAGAGCCGGAATTCGAACCCAGGTCCCGCTGACCCCGAACCTCCCCCACTCCGTTCGGTTTCCTCCCACAATGCTGCCGAGGTCTGATGAGGGCTCCACACAACAGTGGTGAGAGTGGGAGAAGGGACACCCGCTGTGGTTTTGCATTATTAATCGAAGCTCTGAGTTTGCAAATTTTGTGAACAGCAGTGTCACTACTACACTCGTATATCTCCCCACGTTTTGCTTGTACAGTTGTCGGCTTGGCCAAATGTCCTGGCGAGCAGAGTCCCCAGGGAACCGCAGTCAAAGCTGCACCGTGGTGACAGACTGGGAACAAAGGGAGGGCAGAAGAAAGCCTCCAGCGGGAAGAGTTAGGAGCCATGGAAACAGCCTAAACAAAGGATCACAAAGAAGCAACCAAAGGGGCTGAGCCGAAAAGCGCCCCTCTCACGGATGCCCAGGAAGGGGAGCCTGGGCCGGGCAAGCCTGGGGGCTCTGGGGCCAACAAGAGGCCGACGGGGAAGTTTGCTCCCCAGAACCAGGCCTTCCCGAAGGCGGCGTCATTGGCACCAGCAGATTAGGAGAGGGATCCATAGGTGACCAAATCAATTCGGAAAATACGAAATGTCGTTCCTCTGATGGTAGGTGACCACGATGACCTCACGGTGCTGTCATCTTCTTCCCGTGTATCATTGTATAACTGACTATTTCTCCTCCTGTAACTAATGTCAGTCTGAATGCTTTTCTCCCTCTGTGAGTTTGCCCTCACAGTCTGCAATCCATTGCTTTGAAGAAAAAAGTAGAAAAGATCCAGGGTTGCAGGATACCGCTCCTTTGTGATAAGTGCGATTCACTTGGTGACAGTCATTGTTTGTGCTCCGCGGGGCTCCTTGAGGGCAGACTAGGCACTTGCCCAAGGCGGGGTTGTCCAGGAGTGTCATTTCCTTCCAAGCAGCTTCTTCTCCGTCTGCCTTGACCTGAGTTGCTTAAACGTCTCTAATTGCCATACTTCAAAAACCTTCAGGTTTTACCACAACGAGTTAGCATCCTGGTCCTCGCTTATACCCACGGCCAGTCTCACCCACATTGGCTGGCCCCTGCTTTTAGGATGTCTGCTTCGGATCCAGGAGAACTCTGGGACCAATGCAGTAAAGCAGGAAGTTTTATACACGCTGCTTCAGTCCCCCATGGCCCTTGCAAGCTGGCTACAGCTCGGAGGCAAACGTGGCTGCACAAACCCATCATCAGCATCAATGTCATCACGGACCTCCGGAGTGCACCGCCGCATGTCAGCAGGGCATGCAGGCCGGGCTTGGGAGTCCTGAGTGGAGAGCAGGGAGAGGCAGCATTCACCCCCCAAATCGATCAACCCAGATGCTTTTCAAGTGAACAAAAAAGGTCATCGGCAGCGGGGCTCTGGGCTGCTTTCTTCTCCGCATCTCCCCGCCCTCCCCTGCTTTCTCGTGTATGCCCCCACAAACAAAGGTAGTAAGGGCACTTAGGTCCTTCCAACAATGCAAAATGTGACCCCTCTTTCGGGGCTGCTGCATCAGTAAATGAAGGGCGCTTCCTAAAACTCTAGAAGAGCAGTATCAGATGTGCTTGGGGATCTTAATAAAACTGTCATTAAGGACTAGACTAGTAGAGAAATGTGTTTTTCCTGTAACAACTGGAGCAACACAAGTCCAGGGAGAGTGGGTTTTACTTAGGTCTACGTTTGAAATTCATTTTCCCTCCATAGTAGGGACCTGTCAATCAAACTCCTAAAGTAAGGACATGGCCATTTTTACTAAAAAAGCATCTAAAGTATTGGTTCCCAAGTAGTGGGACACATACCCCTGGGCCATTCAGAGGTACACAAAAAATAACGAATAATGGGGAAACAACAGGTAAAGTAAAAAAATGCAAAACATTAGTTACAGAACAATACACGTTAAGTTTGAATCACTGTTAATGGAGACACTTCAAAACTAGATCGCATTAGCCATGATGGTTGGTGAGGGCATGGCTAGAACCTTCCCCCAACCCGCTCTTCCACCAATCACCATGCACAGTTTTAGAACAATCCGTATACGATGTGTCTAGAACTTCCCCAAACATATAAACATATCTGTAGCCAGACTGTTGGATCAGTTTAGTTATTGACTGAGTACAAGTTAATTGTGTTGTCTTTAATCATGATTCTTTTCAAATAGTTTTCTTATTTCATGTTTAAATACTTGATCATCATTCTCAATATTTGACTATTATGAATATTGTAAAATTAAATCTGTGGTTTGTACTTCTAGTGTAGCCATTTTTCTTTCCTAACTTATTCCTTCATTTCTAGTCTTTTACATTAAGATAGGCACTGAACAACAGTGTCAGTATTTACAAACAGCTGTTTTAAAAACAAGGGGTACAATTTATAGGGCTAATTTATGGGTTTAAAAGGGAATAAGAAGTGGAAAAAGGTTGGAAACCACTGATTTAAAGGAAAACTTGCCATTTCACTTACATACAAATCAATGTTTTTACATGCTCCAAGAAAGAGGAACTACCTTAGTGGTGCTTTAGGATTTCTTTTGAGAAAATTAATATTGTATGAATGCATAGCTTATCTCTAAACAATGAGTACAAATCATGTCTAACCTAGGTGCGTGCATCTTCTGCCTCTGGGCCAATTCTGCCACCTAAAACTGAAATCTTAATGAACTCTGGGGCAACTTAAGCTCAGCTCCTAGAAGTTCTTGTTTCAGATGTAAGGAGAGAAAAGTCTTCATTCCAATCTTTCTGTGCACAAGGGAAGCAGCCTCATATTTCCTGCCCCCGGTCCTCCTTTCTTCCCCTTTCCATACAGAGTTTTATAAAAACTGTCTATTTTAGAGAACCATGGAATATTAGAGTTGGAAGAGGTTTTAGACATCAAGTTTAGTTTCCTGCTTTTATAAACAAGAAAATGGAAACTCAGATATATTGAAACTTATCCAAATCCTACACCTAGTTAGTGGCAAAGCCAGACATAAAACACGGGTCTTTCACCATCCAGCATAGTGCTATATCCATTACGCAAGGGATTTCCAAAATTGCCTGATTATCGTTTACTGTGGGTCCTTGTGAAAAATAGAGATCCCAGGTCGTCTCAGAAGATTCTGGCTTAGTTGCAACAACCTTCCCAGGTGATTCTTAGGACCAGGCATTGTTTGGGAAACACTTCCTGACAACATGATGTTTTATCTTTTTCCCTCAAAGGGGGATTTTCTTTCACCCTCTGCAGTGTATGCCTGGGAGGGAAGAAGGGGGAGGGGGGGAGGGAGGGGGCAGTTTAGCTTGCTCTGACCTCTGGCGGCCTTCTCAAGGGGAGAAGCAGCAAATGGAGAGAAACTTCCAGACATGACCACCACAGCCCCCAGAGGGTTTGTCCCTTGTCCAAATTCCCATAATTCATGGTCTCTTTGGGTAGCCATCATTTGTTGCCTATTGTTGACTTAGTTTTCTATTCATATTTGTATTTCTTGGGGACATTAATGAATTGGGAGATCACTGAGAAGAGAAAGAATGTCTACTTCATCCTTATTTATCTCTTAATATGTAACATTATGCCTTGTTAATTAATTGATTTAAGGCCTATTTTGATTTCCAATTTGCAAGACAAAAGACAAAATATTTCCCTCTTCTCTTGTCAGAGTTACCCAAAAGCAACTAAGAGAATTACCAAAAAGAAAAAAATGTACATTCCATTTTTATAAGAAATAGCAACACCTGGAAAATCAATCACGTGTGAGAAAAGGCTGTCCAGTGCGGTGAAGGTTAAATAGAGGGGCTGGAAGATCAAATAGAGAGGGTGTGCGTAGCCGCCAACTTCAGGCTCAGCCAGGAGAACACTAATTGTTCAGAGCATCTGTCAGTCCACATCCTGACTTGCAGCAACGGGAAGCTGCCGGCGGCCGGAGTCGCTCCAGCTCCGCCCAGGAGTCGGCGGAAGCCCGGTGGGGGAGCTCTGCGTGGCCTCCAGAAAGTGGTGCATAGTTGAACCAGAGTGCAAGAGAGGGTCTCGGCCTCGTGGGCAGCCCTCTAGCTTCTGCCTCGGTTGCATGAAGAGGTGTCAAGGCGAAAGTACAACCTACTTTCATAAGGAGAATTCCTACTAGCCTGGAACTCACCGGATCCAAACATAAAAAGAGAGGAGGAGGAGGAAGTAGAGGAGAAACAGGAGGAGGAGACGTACAGAACGGTAGGCAAAAAGAATGAAACAAATAAACACTGATCAGAAAAAGAAACACTAAAGCAGATTAAAAAAAAGTATGACCAAAATACATAGCCATACACACACTCAAAACAAAACAAACAAAAAACCTGGGTCATGAAATTGCCTCTGTAAAACAAGAGTTCCACGTAGTCATTCAAACACTCAGAAAAAGAGATGTGAGGAAAGCAGGAAAGGTTGAAACTTGAGCTAGCAGAGATCAGAAAATAAGCAAAAAACGACAAAATACTGCCTCAGAGATGAAGACTCTATTGGAGGTAGCTCATCATTCACACCAATACCATACTGATCATTCTAGAACTCAAAAATGATCACACTCCAGAGCTAAAAGCTTTTTCCATGCTTCCTCATCCCCTACAAATTAAAATCTAAAATTCTTTGGACACATACTAACCCTGCCTGCTCTTTAGCTTTACCTCCCTGTGACCCAGCCACTAATTTTGGTGAATTCATTTGTCAAATGTTCTAGGCGATTTAACGGCTATTTGTAAAATCAAAAGCTGTTTCTGTGCTTTAGTCTTTGCATCTGTCATCCTCTCCCCTCAAAAGGTGTCCTGGAATAACTGAAATGCTACTCATGATTGCCTTAGGGGGAGACTTGCCCTCCAACCGCCTCTTCCACCCACGCTCATGCAGGCCCTGCCAGGCCGGCCCCTCTCCGCTTCCAACTGGCTACAAAGTCTCACTCGCGTGTCCACCTCTTACAGTGTCATTGCCTCTGAGGCTCCATGTAAGAGGAGTTTTTGCTCCCCAACACCCATGACCATGATTCCCACGTAACTGAGCCCTTGGGAAACTTGGTCGAGGAATGTCTTTCTTTGCTTTCTTGGAAGATTTTGGAGCCTACATCATAGAGTCACAGGAAACTGGTACTGTCTCTTCAAAATGTCACCCAATCTATAACTTGGCTACCAATATTTACGTCCCAGAGGACACACATACAGGACATTACAATGCGGAAACGTGTACAGGCTAACACGTACAGGACTGAATTCACCCCCTTTCCACCAAGCCGGTGTGCTTTCCCACCCCCCTCCTATTATTTCGGTAGCATTCCTGGTCAGACTTAACATCCTGGGGTCCATCGGGTTCATCCTCTGTTCAAGCCCTTCCTTAACATTTATTGCTCCTCAAAATTTCTGACAGTCCCTTTTTTATTTCCTATTTCCAGTGCCACTGCTATTTGCTCCTTTATTTCAGGTTTTCCAAGTAATCCCCTTGTCTAAAGTCTCTCTTCCATGATTGAATCACATCAAATATACTAAAAGGACTTTTATAAAGTCATTCTTTCACATGCTGAACTTAAATATGTCTGTGTTTATCTGATATTATAAATCTCAAATCTTTTATAATTTGCTCCCAAATTTACAAATTCAAAATTGTGCAATGTAAATCCCCATAGTAAAACTGTCTCTTCTTTCTCTCTTTTTTTTTTTTTTTGAGTTTGTCTCATTTTTCCTCCAAAAGACATATTCCCTCCTGTATTCACGCTGCTTCACACCAATATGGCCCACAGCTTCTTTTATTGTTCATACAAATCCTCCTCATTCTTCAAGGACAAATTCAAATTCTACATTCCCCATAAAGTCTGTCCAAATACTCCAGGTGGCATTAATCTTGACTTTCTCTGAATTCTCGTATCATGCTTTTAACACATACATATTTCATCACTTGCAAATTAATGTTCCTGTCTTAGTCCATTCAGGCTGCTGTGTCAAAATACCATAGACGGGGTACCTTATAAACAACGGAAATTTATTTCTCAATTCTGGAGACTGGCAGTCCAAGGTTAGGGCCAGCATGAAGAGGTGAGGGCTCTCTTCTGAGTGGCAGACTTCTCATTGTGTCCTCGTGGTGAAAGGGGAGGGAACTCTCTGGACCCTCATTTATAAGGACACGCCGATCTCCTTCAGAAAGGCTCCACCCTCGTAAGTTTGCCACTGCTAACGCCCTCACCTTTGGGGATTAGGACTTCAACATATGAATTTAGGGGTGATATAAACATTCCGTCCATAGTAGTTCAGGTGTTCATCTTAGAGGTCATAGAATACGTGTATGTGTGTCTGTGTGTGGGGGGGTGTATGTGAGGATGTGAGTAGAGACTAATAAATATTCTATAGATCAGAAGAAAAAAAGGAGCCATTGGAGCTGCGGTTCTCTGGTTCTATCATACACGATTTTAGATCGAATCTTCTCGCTGTGAGTCAGAACCACAGGGGTAATTAACACGCAGCGAGGTGAGCAAACGATTCTCAGTAAGTGGCTAACGGAAGTTTAGAGCTTTGCTTAGAATGGATATTGTGTATAAATGGATAACTTGGTGCAGATTTCTAGTTTGCTTTGACATACCTGGGGAGAGACTGAGGTCCCACACTCATCCTGCACAAACATACATCATTTTTTGTTAAGAGATGTTTCATTCGAGGAAAACCATTTGTGGGGCAAGGCATACACTTTTGTGTGAACCTTTTGTGTGCGGTCATGAGAACTGAGAAGACGTATTAATGACTGTTGCAGCTGTGTTGTTTGGGTTTAGAGATGGTAAAATATCCAGGGCCAGGGAGAGGTCCAGTGTCATGAGAAATAAAGACAGGGTCGTAGAGCAGATGGACGTGGCTTCCAATGATTAGACTATATGTAGAAAAGAGATGGAGTTGACTTTGCACAAGGTCTTGGGCAGGTAACTGAACTTTCTTGAGGTTCATGAGATTGTGAATATTTTAAAGTTATAATGAATTGTAATAGATAATGTCCATTACGGAGTTCAATGGTAACGTGCAAATAGCCCTCAAGGATTACAATAAAAGAAGGAAAAGGTATGGAGAGACATGGAAAGATGAGGAGAAGGCCATGTGAAGACAGACGCACGGGTGGGAATGACACTGCCACAAACCAGGAAATCCAGACACCGGAAGAAGCAGAGAAGGATTCTCCCTTAGAGCCTCCAGAGGGAGCACAGCCTTACCAACACTTTGGGTTTAAACTTCTGCCCTCCAGAACTGTGAGAGGATACATTCCTGCTGTTTATTTTCTGTTGTAAAGGCTTGTTGCCATAACAGACGTTGGCTATCCTGGAACATGAAGGCAGTGGGAAGCACTGAGAGTGAGCTCTCAGCAGGCCACACGCCAGCAGCTGGGGAGCAAGTGCCTTGGTTTGAAAGAAGGGATCTGAGAGGTGTACCTAAGCCTCCACTACACCACAGACACACGCTTTCTTCGACACGTCATTCTTTATCAAGGAGGTGCTGTCCTTCATTAATTCTTCATTTGTATCTAGCTTTCAGGCATGCAACACACTTTTAAGCAGCACCTGCTATTGCCAAGGACCATGTCAGGCTGGGCACCTGGTGATGACTGAAGCAGTCATTGGCCTCAAGTAGCTTGGAGAATGATACACAAGTAAGAAATGTTGAAGAAACTCTAAGGGCTTTGGTGGACACACATACAAAGGAGCATCATGCAACCAAAGGAAGAAATGCAGCCTGAGGTTCAATGAGAGGGAAGAGTGACACCACCCGGCCCCCCAAGAAGAGCTGACTGGGTAAAGAGTGGAAAGTCTGGGAACGCGGTGGGTTCAGGCAGCAGGACCGGTGGTGAATGTCAAAGGCTCAGGTGAGGAAGGAGCAAGCTGAGAGCTGCCATGGCTCCTGTGGGTGGGCATCTCCTAGTGTGATCACAGCCCTGCCTCCAACCCACAGGCACATACAGTCATGTCTGAGGCATCTGTGCTACTCACAAACCTGTCCTGTGCGTGCCATATGCCCAAAGTTTGATAACTGCTGCTCTAATATTCTGTTAGAATATGCAACCATGCACACAATACTGCATTTTTTAAAATCCTTTATATAAAGAGGTGAGCAATTTATTACAACAGCAGTCTAATTTTTAAAACTTTTTTTAATGGGTATGTTGTATACATATATAGGAAGGCATAGATATACTGAACATATACAAATGGTGCCAAAAAAATTTATATACATTTTAAGAAAGGAAAAAAACAGTATTAAAATTGTAATACTCAATATATGCTGATAACAAAAGATGAATACAAGTCACATTTGACTTCTGCAATTACAAGAGGTGCTCAAAGTGGTTACCATCAGTGTCGAGACACTTCTGATTACGGCGAACTACTGCTCGAGCAACATTGACCAAAGTGTATCATTGTGCATGCATCACAACCACGAGGTGCTTCTACCATTTTCTTTGACTGTCCTGCCTTTGACATCTAGCATTATTTGATTAATGCTATCTTTTGAGCGAACATCATACTACGTATTGCTACTGTAATTCAATTCAATTTCAAAATATAGTATATAGATAAGGTCTCTAAAAATGTTTATACATTTTTTGTCACCTCCAGTACATGCAAAAAATACATTTAACATTTGCTTTATCTCTCAGTTTGTATAAGTGTCCTAATCAGTTTTAACAATGGGCAGATAAAATACAATGCAACTATTTCTCTTTTTTTTTGCTAGCATTCATAGTTAAATTTCTCAGTACAAAGTCTAAACTGTGTAAATACAAGCAGGATTGTCCGCCTCTGCATTCCAAGCCTAGCGCCATCTGTGCTGACAATGGCTGGACGTAAAGGCCATCAATTGGTACTGAAGACCTAAAAGGATTAGCAGCAATAAAAGTCCCCCTTGCACGGAGCATCATCCTGAAAGCCAGCCACCACTCAAAGACCACCTCGCTCCTGCTTCTGAAGGTAATTGCAGCATCTGTTTCTTGATGTCGTTGAAACCAGTACACGCCTCGCTTCAATTCTGTGAATAGCAAGAGGCTCGGAAGGGCGAGGGCTTTGAGCAGAGCCAGCCAGAGGCCCCAGCAGGTCAGAAGTGAGGCCCAAACAGCTGCTCCTTCAATGGACTCCTCAGGCTGCTCCATGCCCCCAGCACTTGTCCACGAGCTGCCCCAAAAGGGCCTATTGTAGGATTTTTATGCGATAAGAACTTCAGCCTTGCAAGCAAACGGACTAGCTCCACTATGAAGTGTCAGTCAAAGCTGTGGTGGGGAGTGTTCAAATTTTAATTTAGTTAGCATGGTTTTTTGTTTTTGTTTTTGTTTTGTTTTTTTTCACTCTGTGATCACTCTAGTTTAGTTTGTTTAGCTTACGACATTTGGGTGAACAAAATTCCACACCCCTTTCATCACCGGGCCTTTTCTTTTTCTATTTTATAGTGACCCCGGCAATAATCTCAGATCTTGGGTGTAGATTCACAATTTCCTGGCACTAGCACGTGCTCATACTGATACCTGTGAGAACTCATCTATTGTGGCCACAGATTTCACATACGGAGTAGTCATCAGAACCTTGCCGGGCCCGGCACTTCGCTCTTCTCCTGTGCTCTGTTACTAGCTCACCAGTGAGCTGGGCTTTAAGGGGAAAGAAGCAACTAAGGGTACCAAGTGGCTGTGCGTTTTCTAGTTCTCAAGAAAGATGATGTAAAGAATAGGAAGTATACATAAGGAAAACGATTGCTTCTGCGTGGGTCTTAGTTGATGCAGAAAACAGTGGGAAGAACTTTGATGAATGAGGCTCCGAAGAACTCTAGGACTGTTAGCTCCCTGCGGATCCTGGTTCACATGTCATTGGCCATGTGCACGAGCTGTGAGAAGCTCTCCTTCCTCGGAAGCATTAGGACAAAGTTTATCCCCCAGTGGGTCTACCTGAGCCCCGGAGGAAGTCCACCTGCAGGGCACATTTCTGTGTAGCAGGTGTGGTGGCTGCCACACTTCCCAGGAAGACAGAGCTTTCTCCTAATCAACCAGACCTCCCAGCTCTTACGGTAAAATGTCCACCTTTTGTTTATAAAATATTATCTATATAAAGGCAAAAAGGAGGAAAATAACAGGAAAGTAAGCATTCTTAGCTCTGTCAGATAAGTGCAAAATTGACTTTTACAAACTGGAAGGAAGCTGTATGCAGGGTATCTGAGGAAATCTGTACAAGGACAGTCTATTTTCGTATGGAAGCATGGAAGCTATGCACCTAAAATAGGTGAAAAGTAACAGCCAGTGTCCCAAAAGCCCCCATGATCTGAATGGGAACCTCCAAGACAACTGGTGAGAATTTATTATTTTTTTACTATGGTGTAAAACCAAAATAAATTTAGCAGTTTGATGTTAGCAAATAGAAGAACATAGTGAGAGTGTTTTCAATGGAGAAATCTATAAAAAAGGGCTCCATTTAGCAACGCTGGGAGGCACATACAAGGAAGTGCCATCCAAGGAGAGGTGATAAATGCATTGCTCTCAAAATCCAAATATCCCTCAAACATAGCTATGTTGAGAGGGTTAACATCACGGCAACTTTTCATTTAAATTAGCTGCTACTATAAAATTGGAACCAAACCAAATAGCCAACAATAGGGGGTTGATTAAATAAATTACAGTGTGACTTGTGCAAAAAAATAATGAAGTCAGAAAATAGTCTTGTTATATAGTAGGTAAAAACAAATGATAAAACAGAATCCTATATCAAAGCATAGCATTGAGAGATTAGTATGGAGCTACTTAAAGACGTAGGTATGCACAGAAATTAGGCAAACCGAAAAGTTAACAGCAGTTAATGGATGATCACATTCAGGATGACTGTTATTTTCTTCTTTACAGGTCTCTTTCCTTTTCAAATTTTCTAAATTGAATACGTGCTAATTATTATTTTTTAAATTTCTAGTTTTCTTGTCCTCCCAAAGCACGAAGCTGCTGTTGCTATTTATTTAGAAAAGATTTCTTTTATTAATGCCAAACATTTTACCTTCTAGTTTGCAAATGAACATTAAATTAATGTACATAATTACTGTTATATATTAATAAGCAATTGCTTTATTGATAATAAATGATCTAATTAAATATTTTCCATGTTCAGGATTATTTTAATATTTTTGTTGACTCAATCTAAAAAAAAAGTATTAACTGAGAATGGGTTCCATTGAAGTTTAACAGAGAACTCGAAAGAATTAAATGTTTTAAAACATTCTTCATGTACAATCTTAATACAGTATTATTTTTTGTTGAAGTAAACACCCCAAATGCACATGTCTATATATATCCAGGATTCCAAACTTTCAGTCATCTCTAAAAATTTACATTCAAAGGCATGAGTTTTAAAAACCATCATAAAAGCAACAAGTATGCAAAATAAATGTGAATTTTCTATTGTATTAACAATTATGCATTCTGAAAAGCTAAAGCAATTTTTAAGTATAATTTAGTCATACATAGCACCTTGTTGCCTTACCTCAATAAAAGGTATGTGTAAAATTATAAACCCCAGTGGCTTGTACATGAAGTATAAAACCCTGAGTCACCTGCCAGGTTGATAGGAAGAAACTAGATTTTCAAAACATGTTCCATTTAAACAATTGTAGAATGAGCCACAACATCAAGGCAGACCGGACAAGAACAAATGGCCTCTCTCTCCTGTATCCACACGCAGTTTTACTTTCTTCAAATATTTACTTGTTTCCATTTGCCAAGATACTGTTTTGGAAAAAGAAAATTCTTCCTGGACGGCAGCGGCAGAGAGTCAGATGAAATCTTTTCTTTGGACTACCTGCTAATATCCTAATAGTCTATGTTCTTTACTAATTTTGTTTTAACTATGTATTAAATAATGATCCCCAACGAGAAAATCCTACTGCAACACAGAAAGACTTTTATTTCCAATATTCCAATTACTCCGCTGGTTTCTACTCAGTGCTTCTCCCCTCAATTACTCCACCTTGATTTCCTCCTATTTTTCATCCTGACACACACATACGCACGTGGTTGTTAATATCCTCTCTAGAAACTGACTTCTAGTTACATTTCTCTTCAGCTAATAACTTGGAGTAGGCAGGCATGAGCCCATAAAAATACAATCTTTAATCTTAAGGACTTCCTGTCCAGAAAGGCATCAGAGCAGACCACATGGCACCGAGTGAACGCGTGACCCGCGGAGCCTCCCGGTGTGGGTAAACACCCCTGATTAAGAGTTATACTCTGTGAGGGATATTCTCAATGTTTCTGCATCAGAAACAGTCATCTCGCCTCTGCTGAAATTTCAGTTTGTTTCCCCCAGAATAAAATGAAGCTTGTTCAGAGGGTGAGTGCAGGAAAGTGTTGGATTTCCTTCCCTGGGTCAGAGAAACACAGTAACTCTGTTACAGGCCTTCCCACTGGTACCTAGAAACCCCCCCAAAGGGAGGGAGGGCTGTTTCACTCAGACCCAGCTGTTGGTTTTCTTGCAGCTCCAGTATCCTGAAACATTTGCTTAGCTGCTACCCACCTTGGCTTTTTAGAGCTCTTACAATGTCTCTCTGTGCCACAACTGACAGAGTCCAAGCTTCGCCACATGCTTGCAAATCCTGCGCCTTAGCCTGCCTTGTGACACATGCCGGCCTGGGCCTTCCCACTTCCTCCGACCGTCTTACTCTGTATTTTCTCCTTTGCCTGTGAGAAACAGATACTCCCCTGAAAACAATGGGCCGTAAATTGAGAAAAGTTAAGAATCAGCATTGGTTTCTCATAAATCTAATTTCCAATTTCCCACCAGTCTGGGTTCTATATACAAACGCTAACACACATTCCCTGTGGGAAATGCTTGTTCATGCTCACAGGCCTGCCTTGACTTATTCAGCTGGTTTTTCTCCTTAGTGGAAAGAAATAATTCAGCAGAGGAATTGTAGAAGGAGGTTATTAGAAAAGGGTAGATTTATTATAAGTTCTTTTTTTTTTTTTAAATCCTGGCTGGGTGTGAGGGGAGATATACTTATCCATAGCAAATGCACGTGAATATTTTGCCATGCTAACTTGCAGTTGCCTGGAAAAAATGGATTAAGTCTACGTTTGGACCATTCTGTAGAAAAATATAGTAAAACCATCTAAAAGAAAGTGTGATAATATGAAATAATCATTCATGAAGAATAAGGTGAGAATAGTTTACTCATTTTGATACTGGAGAGAAACATAAAATGAGATTTTCGTAGATATGAATAAAAAGATCATACAAATATTGGAATAAATATAATAAAACCTGTAACTGAAAACAGCCCTTAAAGAGTTTGCTATCATTGAAAGGTCACATTTAGTATGAATCCTTTATTACAGCTTCTGAGACTCAAACTCACTTTACTGAAGTATTTTACTTATCGTAAGTAGCACATGTTATACCTATTTGGTTAAAGTCTTTCTCACTCTTGTGACAAAGATTTAAACTGTATGATGCTGAAAGCTAAGAAATAGAAGTATCTTCTTTTAAAATTGTTATTTCTTTAATATACCTATTGTCCCATCTTTTTAAATCATATTCAATACTGTTTCTGAAAATCTTATGAGCAGATGTCATCGTTTAGAGCCACAGGCACAAATAAGCTTTCTTTTATAACATCTCTACTAAGGCAGCTCAGGTATAGTGTGTATGGTATCATGGAGCATTTGATAGTTCACATAGATTCTAGATCTGAGCATTAAAACTTTTGATAATGACTTTAATGACAATATAAACCTGTAGTTGGAAAAAAAAAGATATAAAGTGGCTTACCTGCAAAACTTTATCTTTAAAATAAATTAAATCTTGAAACCTATATAACTTTTACTAACCAATGTCACCCCAATAAATTTAACAATAAGAAAAACAAACAAACAAACAAACAAACAAATAAAAAATAATAATGGAGCCTTCATTTTTAAAAAATAAAAAGATGTAGCGAGAGCAGAGAGAACTCAGGACAGTACCTGGAGCCCTGGGGTCCCATCCCGACTAGGCCAGGATGACTCCAACAAACCACTTTCCTACTTTGGGCCTCAGTTTCCCCTTTTGTGAACCTGTTCTAAGGTGTAGAAGGCCCATGCTAGACCCCAAGGGCAACATTCACGCTGCACATCTAGTGCACTCCGACCGCCTTCCCACACTCATTCAGTCACTCTCCCCCAAAACCTCAGGAGGCAGGGACTGTTGACAGAGAAAATCGAGACGCAGAGGAGCGTAGCTCTAACTGAAACTCATACCAACTGCAGGGCCTAAGCTGCTGACCACTGCACTACACAGCCTGTATCATTCTGGGACTCTAGCGCTCATTGGAAAGAGAGCAAGAAAAGGCACTGTCAACAAGCAATGTCCATGGGGCGTGTTTACAAATCAGAGAGCCTCATTCTGCAGCTGTTCACACACTGTTCTCACTTTACTGTAGTCAACATCTGGGTCTGGACTTATCATCATACTGGGAGGTTACTGGTGCAGACAGGGTCTTTCAGATTCCACCATTTTATCCTGCTTCTCTAAGCTTCAGAAACTGAATTTTAAAATAAAAATATGTACAATACCCGAAGGTGATTATACTTTTTGGTTCACATTTGCAAGATTGACAGGAAAATTGTCCATAGATCTATAGTCATCTATGGGAGAGCTATTCAAATTTTCTTGGTTTCTGTGGTGGTATTCACAATCTTCTAAAAGATTTTTTAAAAGTGTACTTCAACAAAATAGTAACAATGTGCCTCATATTTTATCACAATTAGTAAGCAAATGGTAACAGTTGCAGGTGTAGAGCACAGCAGGATAGATTTCTCCACTCCAAATTCCACAGGAGTATCTCAGAATACCTGATGTTTCCCCAGCTGACTCTGGCCTGTTTTTCTTAAAGATACAAAGTCAGGGACTTAAGAAAAGCCTACTTAGGGAATCACACAGTATTTGTTTTCTGTGACTGGCTTATTTCACTTATATGAGGTACTTAGAGTCACCAAAATCATAGAGACAGCCCGTAGAATGGTGGTGGCACGGGGCTGGGGAGAGGAGAGAATGGGGAGTTATTGTTTAGTGGGTGCAGGGTTTCAGTTCTACAAAATGAAAAGAGCTATAGAGAGGGATGGTACTGATGGTTGCACAACATTATGAATGTATTTAAAAACCACTAAGTTAAACATTTAAATATGGTGATGGTGATAATTTTTAGGTTATGTGTATTTTACCATAATAAAAAAAAAAAAAGGAGGCAAAAAAGGCTACACAAAAAATACACTATCGTTTTCGTAGTCCTTCTATTTGGGTGGTAGGGCTGTGGGTAATTGTTTTTTTCCTTTTACTTCTGCTTTTCTTCATTTTCCAAATAATCCTCAATGAAAAAAATAAACATTAAAAGTAAAAATGGTAGATAGAAGAAAGAAAAAGTAAAAGGCCTACCATTATGTTTCATAGACGGTAGAATCGGTACCTAGAACCTAAGCTTCCTATTTTTATCAATCCGTGTTTCTTTCCAAAAATATAGACATAGGGGTTCAAATACTCATTTTTTTTCAAATGCCTTTTTATTCAAAACCTTTCATTTTTCTAAGCCTGGATTAGTTCATTTATTTGAGCAGCTTACCAATGATTAGGATAATTGCTTGAATATTTAAGAATCGATATACTTGTATAATTGCATTATTTTATACGTTAGTCAGACCTTTCTAAAACAGCACACAGCTCCTGAAAGCTGTCGGGCATGCGTGCCCTCCTGCCTCGCCCGGGGGGACGGCACTGAGTGCCGAGGGCCCAGTGAGCTTTTCAGAAGAGAGTGGACTCCAGACACCGTTTCTGCCCAGTGATTCCAGCTTGGCATCGTCCTGTCACGATGATAAATTGCGTGTGCAAGTCATAGTTGGAACAGATGGGAGAGTGCAGTTTATTAAAATCTAAATCTGTTTCCGAAACAAAAAGAGAATTGTTTAACTCTCAATGAAATATGGATTTCTCACTAAGAAAATTTGGTATATTCTAGTTTTAGTAACTGAAACAAGCACGCAGTTAGGGACACCTAGGCTATAATAAAATTAAGGCTTGTTCTAAATGAAGTTAAATAGAAGGCACTCATTCATTTCTGTACCAAGTTCATTGCATGCTTGCTAGCTCCCAGAAATAGAAAGCTTTACCGGAAACTAGGATGTAAAGATAAATAACATTTTTCTTTCTATTAGATACTCAATTTGTGGGCAAATAAAACTTTTGGTGTGTTATCACAGCCCAGACATACAAAGTGACTGTTTTAAGATGTGCTCAAGGATGGCAAGGAGATAAGACACATTTTGGTTTTTAAAACACTTGGAAATCCGCTAATCATCAAAGCGATTCAAAAACCCAGACTTCAAAAGGGTAAGCTGATAGATGGAGGAAAATAATGTGAAGGCCACAATGAACTCCATTTACTGGCCCTAAAGTTTTATTCTAGCCACCGTAAAACAGAATTGAGAGATTTTAGATCCAAATTTATTGATTTATTTATTCATTCTTAATTCAGCAACTATTACTTGAGCTCTAGTATGTGATGGTACTGTGGAAACTTCTGGAAAACTGTCATTAATATCATATTGACCTCAAAAGCCATCTTGCTTCCAGACTTCTACCCAAGATCAGGTATACCCTTAGTAAGTTGAATGGCATTACTCAGCTCCATCAACTAGATGGTTTCCAAGAACCCATTTACTAAAAACCAAACCAAACCAAAAAACCAATCTACATATTACCCCACTGTGTGCTGGACACTTTTCGTTCATGGTCACTTACTTGTACAACCATTTTGTGAAGTTGCAGGTGTCATTACCCCAATTTACAATGAACAAACCTGTGTCTCAGGCAGGAGATCCTGCCCAATGTTTCCCAAAGTGACAAACCTGGGGCTGGAACTCAGGTGTGACTGATCCCAAAGTCCCCTCCCCCCTTCACAGCACTATGCTTACTGTCTTCCGGGGACAGGGACGTAGTTCGCTGCTTAGGCAAGGACACAACCCAGACCTCTGAATTCTTACAGAAGAAAGGACCTGTTCATATTGGCATCCATCTTTCTCTATTCAGTTATAGTTCAAGCATTTTCAGAAATGTAATGTCTTCAGAAGATGTCACTGTGAATTCTCATGGGCCACCAATACCTATCAGAGGCACCCGCTATATGAAGGGACAATGAAAGGGGCCTTTGATTTACCAATTTCTGTACATAGTCTAAGCCACATTCCAAAATAATGATATCATCAAAACTCAAACAACTAAGTAGATTATATTATCTTCACTCTCTTAGAGAAAATTCATTACACAGGTTGAAATTTAATGTAATTTCCTGGTGTTTGAAGAGATGGTATAAAAGGCTCTTATTAGAGGAATTTACTCATTCAATAAATCTTCACTGAGTGCTTCCGTATGCCAGCCCTGAGTCTGAAACACAATGTTGAACAAAAGTAGATTTGGCTTCTACTCTCACTGAACTTATATTTATTTAGTGCACGTTATAGATAATAATTACATACAAATTACAGCTCTGCAAAGTACTTTGATGAGGCTCTAAGGGTGAATCATAACAGGGTTTGACCTAGGAAGGAAGTTTTCCTGCAAAACGAGGGTCAAAAATAATCCTGCAGAACTATCTATTTTTGTTAGAATCCACATATAAAACATTCTTTGTAAAATTAAGTCAATTAAAAATGTTTCACTACTTGGTTGCAGTTTTTTCCCTCTCATTTGACAAGGACCTAATCGAATCTAATTTAATCCTTTTTTGAAATTTACTTTCTAGAAACTCAAAGCTACATCTGCTGTTCAACATTATTTAGGTATGACTCACTTCTTTGCTACTTTAATTTTGTTCTCTTTATGGTTTAATTGCTCTGTTTTAGATATGCTTTAACATTTAATATGCGCAAACATTTTTGGTATATTGACAAGCATAAATAACAATAAATAATTAATAAATAGCTTAATTTTAATTGTCACCTGATTTGTTGCTGAATATATATATATTGTTGTTGTTGGTGGTTGTTTTTTTGTTTTTTACTACAACTCTGGTTGAACCTCAACTAGGAGCTGAAAATTCCTTTGGATTTTTTAGAAGATTTCAAAGGAGAATTAAGGGATGAATTTGTAACAAATCCCAGGGCAATTAATATTTTAGAACTATTGAGACCAAAGGTCTTAAATATTCTGCAGGAGAAAATGTAAACATTCACAGCAATCTTACAATGCATACAATGCAAGGCATACAATGTGGAATAAAAATGTCTATCCACTTAATGAGCATTCCACCTCCTACTAGAATAAGGCACTCTGACCATGGTGAACTGCTTAGTTGCACCTTGCCCTCCCTGACTTAGGCAGTGAGAGAGGGAAGCTAAGGCCACAGCCATTTATGAAGGCCACTGGTGACTGCTCGTGGATGGGCACTCCACTGACAAAGCAGCACCAACAGCCACATCTTCCACGTGGGCACCCTGACAGGGAGCCAGCCAGCATCAGGGGCACAAACACACACCTTGTGTTGCTCATAGTTAGAGAAGTGTTCTTTTAGGACTTTTTCAGTATCTGAAAATTACACATGTTGTTTGACAGTTACATTAGTCACACTTGAGGAAAATATGAGATTTGGTGCCTGCCCGTTTCACTATCTAGCTGCTTTTATCAAGGGAATTATTTAATACAGTAATGACCCTTTTGATTTCTTCCCACTAGTTTACTTTTTTTTTTTGTCTTTGGGCCTTAAAGTTCTGATGTCCTTACAGAATGAACTTGTGCTGACTTTGTGAGATATGCTTATTAAAGAAAAAGTCCTTTTTTTTTGCACAACAAAAATACTTAAGAACATTTTCTGTACTTGGTAGTTACTCTGTTTCAAGACTCAGTAGCAAAATCTACAAAACTACAAGTGAACTTTTAAATTACACTAATTAAAAGTATGTCTATAAGAGTTCAAGCTCCTTAGAATGAAGTCAGGAAAATTTGGAGAGCTGTAACCTAATTTCTTACATTTTCTTTCTATCTTGTTAAAATTTATTTTGGCCATTGAGTTACAGCACTGAAAATATTTTCCCATTATTATCTAGGAGAGCAGGAAAAAATGTTGTGTTAATGAATGATTCAAACAAAGGTAAGATTTGAATGTTTATACAAAATTATCATGGAAACATTTTAATTCATTAAACAAATTGCTTCTATTCCAACTAACAATTTTTGTGTCACAAAGCAGATAACTAATTCCATTTCTGCACTGGATATATGAGGGGGTTATTTTGAAAACTGAACTGATCACAATATGAACTAGTTATATTGATAACTTAATTCAAATAGTCTTTTTGTGTGTGTGCTATTATTTTATATTGCAAATAGTTTTATCTTGGTCATGAAAGTTTGAAAACAGCAAAGTGAAATATTTATTGTGTATTTGTTTATTAAATATTGGAAAGATGAACTGAAACCAAATTATAGTCATACTGGGAGTAATTGACAAGCAGCAATGCCTTCATTGGTCCAACCTTAGTTCTACTTTTTAAAACAAAGAAACCAGTCTATACTAATTCAAGTCTGAGAACTGAGTTTCAAGCAGTACCTTGCCCCTATTCATCTTTCTAGCATCAGTGGCTACAACTGCTAACAGGTAGGTTACCACACCAGCGAATTTACTAGAGAAATGAGACATAGTTACTTATGCATTATCTACATTTGCCCCTTGTCATTGCCTCTCAGGTGTCACATTTGCTTCCAAATGTACCTACACTTTATAGTCAGTTATACATTTTAAAGGATACAAAAGAAATGGTCAGTGTGATGTCAAAGGTTAAAATTGCCCTTCCACCCAACACACTGGAACACCAGTGACTGGCCACATCAGTCTTCTATGTTGAAATCCATGGTGACTTGAAATCAAATAAAAGGAGGTTTACAAGGTCTGCTGATCAAGGCTCAGGCCCAGTGCTTGAGAGAACTTCAGTAAAACTGCTCCTAGATAAACATCTCTTCAGTTTTTAACTTCCCTGTAATGAGAGTGTGTGCTGCTTGAAATTTTTCTACTCCCAAGTTTTTCTCTGGAGGATTTGTGTTTCTCATGTTTCAGGAAAGTTGAGCTAATTTGATGAGCTATTCTTTTTTCTCAACTACTCAAGCTTCATTAATGTGATTGTAGGATCATAATGTCATTAGATGACATTCAAGAAATGAAGTAAGAGCTCTAGGCAAAGCTGGTAGTAGAAGAAGAGTGGCGTTGCTCACCCATTGATCAACTTAAAGAAAAAAGGACCTTCAGGGGCAAGAAGACAGAAACAATAATGCTAGGAAAAGATAGATACATAGAAGAATAATGCAGTACAACTCCCTTCTGATAATTCAAAGCTTTCCTGTGTTTGTCTCCAGTTGGAGATGTTTTACCATGCCAATCTAAGAAAATGAAATCCACCCCAGATGAATAAAAACAATAATACATTTGGAAAAGAATAATACCAAGAAATTAGTAAGGAAAATAAAACCAGACAGCTGTGGTGATGAAAAGAAAAAACAAACAAACAAACAAACTAACTAACTAAAACATAGAGGTGACAGTGCATAACCGATGGTTTAGAAAGCAGCATGGTGACAAAATGGTGATGAGTAGAGGTCTGCATATGTCATCATCCCAGCACACACCACAAGGGAGGTGAGAGTTCCTCTTCTCAGGAATGGTAACTGAATATCAAAGAAACACCAAAAAAAGCTCATCAGTGGTCTATTTTGGAATATGCTTCCCAGTATGATACTTTTTATGCCTATTTCTCAGACTTTTAAGTTCTTCTAAACTTTTTTGTTTAAATGCATAGTTGAATGTCAAATCTTTTATATTATGACAGCATAAATGTATTTTAAACATTAAACCTTTCCTAAATGAGATTCCAAGGGGAGGCACTGACAACTTTTGTTGGGCAAATCCTCCTTTATAATTCACTGTTTTTAAATCAAGTAAGGCTTGGATGAAAAACACCACCATCAGAATTGAAAACTGCTGTGAAAATCGGAGAGGAAATGAAGACATGTAAACAGGGAAAAATTTTTGCTCCAAATTTCTCCTCGAAGAACGTTGTTCAATTTTTTGCAAATGGCTAATAAATGCTTGTCTGAAGTTCATATACAGTGATTTAAGAAAAATGTTAAGTTTAGATTAAGCAAAGTGAGTCTTATTCACCAGTAACATTAAAATCAAGTAATTATATCCTGGTAGTTTCTAGTATTTCCTAGTTGCCATATAAATTAACCAAAAACAAAAAACAAACAACAACCAAAAACAACAACAACAACCAAAAAAAAAAAAAAACAGCCCCTAAGGACCACATAATAGAAACAAATGGACAGAGAGAAAAGTTCCACTTTTATTAGAACACTGGGAGACTAGATGGAAATGTCAGAGGCTTGCTCTTCTTTCTTTAAGTTAGTAAGCGTTTATTAAGCACAGCACTGAACAACTCTGAGTGCCTTCCACCGTGTATCCTAAGCTGAACAATCATGGGTCTAGAGACCAAAGGGTGTATCTGAGGGACAGATGTGAATTACATAAAATTGTTTCCATAAGAAAATAAACAAGAGAAATTAGAGGGGAAAAAAAAAACAACCAACAGGAGGTAGAAAGAAAGGAAACATCCTCTGATGTGCAGGCCCCATTCGAAGAAAGCAAATGGGAAAATTAAAGTAATTCTACAGATCTTTCAAATGTAAAATCTGCTTTGGTGGGATGCATTTCAGTCATGGGTCTGTGAGTATCATAGTGTCTACATATCTCTTAATTTATTTTTATTTCTGTTGAAAATCTACCAGCCATCCTATTTCTTTTCTTACTTTCGTAGTGCTCCTCAAGAAAGGCATTTAAAAGCAAGAACAAAGCAGCACCTGGAGATTTTGGGTAAAGAAGTGTTATTGTCTTACAAATGTGAAGTTTTATCCTGAAGGAAAGATATAGAAATAAACATGGGTCTTTATTTAAATAAAAGGTATTGTCAGGCAGAGCTTTGACCTTTCCAAAAGTCCTACAGCAAGAGAATTGAGTCTAATCAGAATGGATTGGCTCAGTTAAATTAAGGAAAGGCTGAGAGAAAATGGTTTTAATTCTTCTTAGTTACTATTCTGCAGGTACTTTGCAGAGTATGTTCTCAAAGAAAAAATGCAAACACAAAAATAAGATGCAAATGGCTCCCAAGTGTAGTATTATGTCTTAAAGAAATGTTATGGGATTTTATTTCTGTTTTAAAATGTGCTACTTGTCTTAAAAGCCATTATTTTTCACAATTCTCATATGGTTGAGCAGCCGAAACTTCTTCGACTTTATGCTGAGCTCTCTACATTTGACTAAGTGCATTTTAAAATTTTTGTGACTTTATCCACTTAAACTCTAAAGTTTAATGTCAAATTGAACAGTAAACCAAGTAGGATTTGTGAAAATCAAAGTACAAACATGAACTAAAGATGTGGTTTCTAATAGGTTATAAAGAAAAGATGGGAAATGTAACATACTCCAGTGTCAAGAGCATCTATTTGGGAAACGTCACTTTTTGTTCTTTATTCTTTTTCCTAAAAAAGAAAATAACAAAAATACTATGCATTTGTAGAGTGTGATTATCACCAGCTTTCTTTGTTTTTGATAATGTGTTAGGGTTTGGTTCCTGTTTATCCAATTCAAGGAAAAATAAGGTTAGTTTGAAGACTACCCATGGCTTTTTACATAATCCACCTCATGATTTTGGAAATGAGTACTACTTCCTGCTCAAGACTGAAAAGAAATGGGAAATGTAACACGCTTCTACACGAAAGTAATTGCAATAGGTCTGATCAATAAAGACTCAGGTTAATGAGAAATTTCATTTCTATCTTCCCATTTAGCAAACAATATCAGATTACTCATTAAACTCACCATACATTTTTTATTCTTCCTTTTGTGTAAAATACCATTTCCTTTTTGTCCTTTCTCCAATGATGAACATCCATTCACCTTTTAAGCTCTAATTCCAATGCCATCTTTTCCTAAAAGATTTTCCCCAACTATGTCAAGCATAAGAAATGATTCCCTTCTCTGCATTACTGTAACATTTTATAAACACCCGTCTTTTAACAAGTATTATGTGGCATCAGAATTAAATGTTTACATGTGGATATCAATGCTAAACTTTAAGCTTCTTCCCTCTGGCAAAACCCATGACTTATTTATCTTTCTGTCCCCGGAAACTAGTGGTACAGAAACCAACATAGAGTAGTCTTTTGACACCTGTTTTTTGGAGAATAGATGAATGAATGAATGAATCTATTAGTCTGAATCAATGCTATGTCATTTGCCTTGTATCAGAATTATGTCAAAACCATAAGATCTTATGAAATTCTTAAGCAGGAAAAAATAATAAACAATTCCAAACTAATATGACCAGACATAAACAATTTCTAAAATATTTTCTCACTCAAATATTTTATGATTTTACATAAGTGACACATCTTCTGTGTCTCTTTGCACACATGTGATACAGGATATACAAAGGGTAGTGACGTTGTGGTATTATTTGAGCATAATTTTCTCTTCACTATGTTTTTTAAATGTATCCTAGGTGTTAGTGAAGCCAATGAGCTTTTTGTGCTGCATAAGTCTGTTGTACAGCCAAAGCCCTTCACTGTCTACCTCATATAGCAAGCATCACAATGCAACAGTTCTTCTCTGCTTAAGTCCTCCATCCTACTTCAACACACTGAGTGCCGAATAATTCATAACCACTTTTACCTTAGACTCTGTGAAAGTCAACTTCATGGACTGTGTCAACCTTGGTTGCATTACTAAATACATTCTTTAAGATCATTTATAGCTTTCAAGACAAATCACTTCATTGATGTTTTCTTACTAAGCAGATTTTGATATTTATACAGGAAAACACGGTAGCTACCAAAAATAGCATCTCTACAGAGAAAGGAAATTCACTTGGATATGAACATAGTAAATTCTGTTAAAAAGACAAGGAAGATGACCATAAACACATTCACGAGAAAAAACAGAGATCTTGGAAGAGTAATGCCATGCACTGGCCCCTGTTTAAAGCTTATTTACCCAGCTATTTCTCTACAAGGAGATGAAATGGTGCTCTTATGGTACAAGATGACCAGTTACAGACAGAAGATTTTTCTCTATCATGAATGAATATGGTTTCCCTATGTAAGGATTTTTTTGCCTTCAATCATTTATTTATTGAATAAACATATTTTTTCATACCAGTCTCCATACAAGGTAATGCAGTCCCTCAAGGATTATTCATAGACCTGGAATAAAGGTTCCATAAACATCAGCAATGTTAAGAACATGACCAAGAACAAAGATACTTTCTCCATTTCATACCACATATGGGCCATGTCAGTTGTGGTAAGACAAGAGTTGCCCAGCACACAAGCCCCTTTTTCCACATTTTCTTTTTGAATAGTAAAGTTATATCACTAGTATTTAAATGTCTACCTTTTGCAAATTGTGCCAACCACTAGGAAGTTTTCATTAGAAATATGAATTGTGTGAAGAATATAAAAATATTTGTGATGATAAATAAAGATAAAATCAAATGATAGATTAACTCACAATGCGGGGAGGGGGGTATTTTGTTTTTACAGAAGACATGTGCATTAGCTCAGAGCCTTCATGAGTCTGAATTTTGACTCCAACTTTCATGAGTAAAGAAGTATTCTAATCCCCAGCTGTTTTTGTCTTTAATATGTCCACAGAGTTGTTGTGAAGATGAAGACAGTGTCTAGCAGCAAAGCATAACTATTTTTATAAGTTGAACAGGCATCATGGAGGCTATAGAATTTGAGTTCCTCCTGAATGAATGATAGAAGTTCAGTAAATAAAAAGTGGAGAATGATACCATTTGAAAAATATCATGAAACGAAGTCTCAGAAGCCATTCTGCTTATCTTGGTCAGAATGTAGAGGTTCTAAGACTCACCTTAATTATGTTTAATACACTTAAAATTCATCTCCCCCTGCCCCAAAACAAAGCATCATTTGAAATCTATCAACTAAGGACATAATAAGAAATTCCGTCACCATTTTCTTGGGTTTTAATGGACTAATTACTCTGGCTGAGTTCTAATCCCAATTTAGTTACAGCCTCCTGGGCTATTCTCTGTAATCCCACCCCTCACCTCACCCCACCCCACTCCCATTATGAGGATTAACCAATCAATGTGAAACACTTTGCAAAACCATGGCAGGCTTTCTCATTGCTTCCTGAATTAATTATTGTTCAAGCCACATTTTTACTGTGATGATTTTAAGCTGCATGTACAACTGTGGCATACCTGACCCAGAACTCCAAAATTTCTCCAGCTTACTTGACTTGCATCATTTTAATATTACGAAAGCAGCAAAAATAGTGCTTCCAAATTCTACTTAAGCAAGGGTAAGATTGCTGGGATATTGTGCTCAGATGAATTCAGTATTGTCTCTCCTCCATTTAGTCAGATTTGTGAACACATTGCCAAAATCTCTAAGCCTTACAAAAACAATTTAAAATCACAGTGACAGTTAGATTTCGTTGCTTTACACATCGTAATGTCCAGAAGAGTCTAGGAATCTCAATTTCTTTTTTTTCTTTTTTTTTATTATGAGAAAGAAGTGTAAACAATCATATCTATGTCCTGGTTGGACTCCTAGCTGTGACACCAGAGAAAGCTGAGCTAATTGGAGCTCCTGGGTTACACGAGCAATCATCCTGTCGACACTCCGAGATCCCCATGGGCTGCACTGTGAGAAGCCCCATCCCACTGCTCTGCAAAATCAGCTCTTCCCAACTGGAACTCGCCTGCACACAGCTCAGGGTGGGTGCCTAAACTTAAGACAAAGACTGAACCCAACACACCAACAAGTCCAGTGGGTCAATCATGGGAGACGGAGTACCAAAATATGTCTCTTTCTTGCTTGCTTAATGTGTCTATTTCCAATTACCAAGTAACAAGATTTAGTCACACTTGCATTGTTTTTAAACTTTAGCTCCTAATAGGAATAAAGTTAAGTTGGCCATTTTCTAGAAATACTTTTCTTACAGAAAACTTTTCTTTGGTAAGAGCTCGAAAGAAAATCCCTAGTTGGCTTGTAAAAGAAAAACAAAAACAAACAAACAAACAAAAAACTAATAGATTGGATCTTAAAGTGGTATTCTATAACAACTGATAAGACAAACTGCATTTCCAAGATATAGCAGAGAAGTTATAACTTGTAATATAACCTGAGAACATTGCAGATTACAGATGGCTGATAAAACTACTTTTTCTCATTGTCCCTTAGCTATGCTACAGTTAGCTAAGTATGACAACACTGACAATATGTTAGGAATTTATCATTTAAATATATTCACTTCAAAATTTATTTCTCATAAACATACCCTTCGATCTTCAGGAAAACACATGGAAGTATCATTCCCGGGATAATACTCTACTTAACTTACACTGGCACATAATTATAAAATAATTCGAGTTACAAAATCTTGTTCATGGACAACCTAGATAGAGTCTTTTAGATAAATCAATGTTTCAAAAGAGTTAAAAAAAAAAAAAAAAAAGAAGAAGAAGAACCTGGATCTTAGTAAAAGAAACCTATTTAAAGAAGAAGAGTTGTCAAAAGCTTCTAAGCAGGAATTCCACCTCGGAAATCTAAGAGTCTCCAAATGGTAAAACTGATCAGGCTGGGGATTGTTAAAGAACCAGCGCGCCAGCAGAGGCGTTAGCATGGGGCCCCGCTCACTCAGAACTCTATTCCACCACGCAGCACTTATCTGCCATCTCTATGGCTGCTGCCTGGGTCAGAGCTCTCGTTTGAAGGCGTTTCAAAGTAAAACAAGATAAGAAGCACCTTTCCCAAAAGAATCCTTCCGACAGAGAACTGTGATACGAAAGAATGAAGTGCAAGTCCACTGGTATCTTGGCCAGAGCACTTTTTTGTCCTTTTAATAGATAAGATAAGTAAACTTGCTGAGGGGTGAGGGTGCGGGGGTGAGGAGAGTGCCACCAGATAAGACACAGAGGGTATCAGTTCTCCTCCGAGGGGAAGCACTCAGTGGGAACTCTTGTTCTGAATGGGCAGGCAGACAAGTCGCCTGCTCACTCTGTTAGGCCACTAGGAGTCCTGGAAAGACATGATGCAGGACCTGAGTCTCTGATTCATACATACCCTGCCGGTAATGTATAAACTAGGATGAATCAGGCCCGAAGGCTTTAGCTAATTAATCATGCTAGTTATTTAATACTTGATACAATCCATGTTAGGAAATACTTATGGAAAACCGGTAATGTATCATTTCTCAATATAAATGTTTGTACCCAGGTCCCAAGCCTCCAAAATTGGACGCTTAGTTGTCACTGGCTCTTTATCATTATAGTTTGAGTTTCACCCTTCCCTGACTGGATGTATTTTTAAACAAAAATGTAAGGTAGAATGAAACAGACTGTGGCTTAGGAGAGAGGGTAGGTTCCCTCTCTTAAACTCATTGGCTTCTGATTTTTGCAAATACTTCTTCCCTTGGGCCTGGATTGCTGTAAAACACTTCACCTGTCTTTACCAATAAGGAGCTGACAGGACTGGTATCTTGAGATCCTTTGAGCTCCCAAATCTCTGAGCCATATCCTTCCTGATTATCCTAGGTATAACTGAGATATGTCTTCCTCTGAGCTGTAATAACAATTTTTATCACTGCTATTCATTTGACATTTAATCAAGAACTGCCTGTGACATCTCTTTCACAGTCAGCCATGGCTTCCATATTGGCTGATTACTAAAAAGTGCATTTGTAAAAGAATACCACATACATCAGAACACATTTTCTAATATCATTAATATTGTAAAGGAAGGTGACACAAGCAGTCAGTCCCCCAAATATCTATTTAGCACAAATGATAATCCAACTTTAAATCAACACAGCATTAATATTACTATGGACCTGTCCACCTATTTTGAAGTTGTTTCTATGTGAGCATGGCCTTTAAACTTTAATTTAGGATCACAAAAGCTGTCCCTGAGAGAGGAAGGAAATACCTTTCCTGAGTGACTCTGAAGTCTTCTTCCAGGACCCCAGAATTTCATCAAGGGGGTTCTAGGGGCCTCTGTGGGGCATCTTAGGCTCCCCAGGTATTTGAGGGGCAGGTGGTGGCTTCCACAATGAGAGGAGGGGCTTATACACACAGGCAATTTGTTTTGTGTTCCTAAAACTAGGACTGTCTAGATTATACTCTCAAAATGTCACAAACTATTTGTTTGTTTGTTAAGAGCAATTTTTCAGATTACAGCAAAACTGAGAGACAGGTACAGAGATTTTCTATAAACTCCCACTCTGGTGCACACACCAGCTTCTCCCATTAGGGCCGTGCCCCCAGAGGAGTGTGTACGTTTATTACCATCCGTGAACCCACACTGATGCGTCATCACCACCCAAAGTCCATTGCATTAGAGTTCATTCGGGCTGTTGTACGTTCTGTGGGTTTGGACAAATGTATAATGATGTTTCTTCCATCATTATGAAATCATACAGAGTATTTTCACTAAAACTCCTCTGTGCTGCACCTATTTAGCCTTCACCCCCACCCCCTATTTAGTGTTATTTTTATAATGATTTTTTCATGTGTTTATGTCTCATTTGAGTTTTGAAAGCAGAATCAGTCAGTATCTAGTCATCTTTTCATCACTCACAGTGACCTAGCACATAATGGGCCTCAATAGATCTGGATTGATTTGATTTTCATTTGAATCTCATTGGTTTTTTGGAAAATGAGATCTGACCTATTATATGATAATAAATGATTAACAGAAGCCTGTGTATTAAGGACGTCCCTCCCTTGCCCTTTGTGCTTCTTTGTGTACAAACAAAATAGGCTGTGCTCATGGTGCAAAGGCAACAACAGAATCAGAGTGAAGGCAGGAGCGGCACCTTGTTCACCTGCCCAGGGTACCGCAAGGTGGAGCCCCGAGAATGTGTGGGCACTCCCACCTGCAACTGTGTTGCACTCAGCTCCTCTAACAGGTGACGTTGTTTATTTCAAGTGCACATCAGCTGGCCTTTGTCACACTGGCCTATAGCTGCTCCAATTCTGGCTGCCCAGCTTGCCATCAAGTTCTTCCCTCCGGTCAAGCATGTGCTTCTCTTTTTAAAATTAGATTTATCAAAGTCCCAGCATGTGATGGGTATTCCGGAGTGAAAAGCAGGGCATACTGACAGGCCTGACTTTCAGCACAGATCACACTAGAACTAATGGCACAGTGTCTCCACCTCCATGGGAAGGTTAACGAATCTCATTTCCACCTTGCAAAACCCAAACATCCAATAGTCAACTCTGCCTTCCAAAATCGACTGAGTTACTGAGGGCTTTTGAAAAATATTCCCAGATTTTGGAATCCTCAATGTGCCTTTTAATTATTATTTTTGCCTCAATAGTAAACATTTGGAATGTCAACATAAGGAGACAATTGCACACAATTTAAAAATTCTGTAAAGAGTAACTACAGTTAAGGATAGTCTGGAAAAGTCTACATAAAGACCTTTCATAGAATAATGCAATTATGCCACAAAGATTTTCCATCTTTAGTACTGCTCAACATAATTATAAATAGTAGCTAAGGGAATGCTATTTACATGAAGTTTAATAACTTACCCTGCTTCTTGGGCATGGCTGCACAGAAAACCATGTGGGTTACACAGTTTTCTCCATTATGAAGTGGTTAAAGATTCCATTTTCACCAGAGTTGTTCCAGGTTTTTCTTCCCTAGACTGGCTGACTGACGTGCTCAGAATCTGTACTTGAGTGTTATTAATTTATTTTAACTCCTGTCCCTTTTGTATGAATAGAAAAATCTCATGCATTTTGTTTAACATGTGAAAATAAATTAGATATCACGGTTAAAACAATCGAAGCAGTGCGACTAAACACTGCTTTGATAGCCACCTACGCCCCCAACCCAGACACCACTCTTCCTATCCAACAGCCCCCTTCTGACACACCTTCTTAGGAGGCTGGGGAGCAGAGGTCCCACTCTCTGTAACTGAGAGTTATTACCATGCAGGACCAGGCCAGGAGCCACAGTATAAAAAAAGGAAGCAAAAAATAATAAGTTGAATGATTTAGCTATTTTTGTTTTAACATAGGGCAGTCAACGGGAGCTAAGCCAATACAAAAAGGTGGTGGTGGTGAGAGGTGATTAGCAGCCACAAGAAAACAAACAAGAAAGTAACAAGGGAGAGTCAGAAAGAAAAGAGAGTGGTTGGAGATAGCCTTTTTATCTGGATTTTCAGGCAAGCAATTCCCAGCCTGAAATCTACCTTGTATGGACCCCACCTCTGCTTACATCCCCAAATGAAGGGCATGAGTTTCCTCTCCTTTCTCTCCTCTCTCCTTCTCCTTTCCCTCATGTCTACTACCTGCTCTAATGCCCCTCCCCTCAGTACACTTTGTCTCTTACCCAGTGCACAACCTTGAGTGGTGGTGTTAATACATATGCCCACCCACTGGTTTCTCCAGCCTTTCAAAGCAGGTGAGGATGCAGGTGGCACCAGCTTGAGCAGGAGAGACACTGGAAGGTAAGAGAGGGAGGGATTCATGTGGCGTGGGCACAAATACTCTGCTTCACTGGCAGCCCTGGAATCCCATCAACTACAGAGCAAACTTTGCCATTATTATTATTTTTTTAAACAAAGAGCTCTGGAGAGATGAGTCATATGATTTGCTCCAAACTCTGTAGACCTGGAGTGTGCCTTGTTGTGCTGAAAGCAGTGAGTTCCTGATGGTTTGGGAAAATGACTTTGTATTTTGTTAAATATGTTCATTTGGGATTTACACACGGCTCTTATGGGGGAAAGAAAATCTTAAGATCAGCAAGTTAACAATAATTTTAACTCTAACGTTACACCCCACTCCTTTCCATAAAAGTTCTCTTCTGCGGAAAAGAGGCAGCTGGTGGTGATAAGCCTGGAACCCCAGGAAAGGGACAGAAGAATGGGTCTGGCCTAGGCTGAACTGACCTAATGAAACATGATGAATAGTCACAAGAGATCGACAAGGGAAGGCCCAGCTTTTCCACCTTCCCTCGGCCCTAACTGGAGCAGCTCCATCACTGTGGATGGGTTTTGAGTTTGGACACTGCAGTGCTGTTCTCTGTCTGGGCGCCATTGTTTTGGAGCGGGAAGGCCAACAGCCCCCATGCTTCCAGCCTCCCACAGAATCCTGTCAAGGGTCATAAATTTGCGAGGAAAGGCAAAGATTTTCAAAATGACTGGAGGCTGCTACCAGGAGAGGCTTGAATAAAGGATTCTGTTGGTGGTCTGATTCCAGAAGATGGATGGTCATATGTGACCTAGAGTACATGGATGCTCTCTGGCCGTCAGAGTTAACCAAGTGCTTGGTAACCTACTGCTACTTATTTTAGCTACTAGGTTTATGGAAATAGGGTAGACCCACCAGACATAACATTTGCAACCGAAGAGTATCATTGTTTTCTGTCCCATTTAAAAGGGTACGTCTGGTCTACCTACATAGCGTACTGCTTGCCTGAATTAAAATCTTTGCTTACAACCTATTCCTTTTATGTGGGTTTTTAAATCAAGATTTTAATCTATTCAAAAAGAGTTGTTTTGTTTTCCTGTATTTTTTTTTGTTTCTAATTCAGGTATTTATTTTTTTTAACTATTGAGGGTTGTTATTAAGAGCTTGATGTCCCTTCCACCACCATTTTTAAAAAACAAGTTTCCTTTAGTTTATATTTTTATTTAGAACAAGTCATATAAGATTTTGAGATAGATTTGTAAAATAGAAACCAGTGAGAATTTTACTAGATTCTATGGAATTTAGTTAGTTAGCTGCTGCTTCTTTTTCTCCTCAGTTTGAAATAAAATAATCATTTTCTGAATCAAGAAGTGCACTTTTAATTACAGAATTAAATATGGGGTTTCTAGGTACATAATTTTAATTCTCTGTAAATCATTCCGAACCAACCATTGTCCTTACTTATTCCACTGCAGCTTTTGCCTGGGAATATTTATTTCTTCCAATTATTAAAAAGTAATTATGTAGAACATTTTTATAAAAGGTTAAGTCATACTATTAAAACATGTATTTAAATTGTCAGAAAATACCAAAGTATTTAATATATGGTATTATTTGTAAGAATAAGAAAATCGTTGTAATAGAAAACTTAAAAACTTTGAAGATGGATACTTGATGATATCCTGGCCAAGGCACTGATCCTTTCTAAACTTGACATTCTACATCATAAATAGGTGGTGGTTTTGGCATATAAAAGATAGAAGCTGAAACTATGCAGCTGAAATAAAGGAGAAAGTGGAAAACTTAATTTACCTCATGTTTTTGCAAAAGTTTCTGAAAAATCAATGGTTTTAGTAAATTATCAATATGACCTTCAATTGTTACTCAGAAAAAATATATACCATGCATTTATGTAAGTTGCTTTTATACTAGCATCAGTTGTTTCTAACAGAGCCAAGAGCCCGGAAGTCAGAACACCTCTGAATACCCAAAAGTGCTGTCATAAAATCAGGGACCTTAAACTGTTTCTCTCAACCCTAAAAGAATCTCTTACAGTATGTACAGAAAATATGGTAACAATTTACATATAAAAAGCTACTATAGATAAATAGATAAGAGAGAATGTCTATAGATAAGTCATGTAAGAAAAAAATTACTAAGAAGCCTATAGGAAAAAAGTCAGTTTTACTAGTGATAAAAAAACTGCAAATTAAAATAAAAGACATTATTATAATTGTTAAATAAGCAAATATTTATTTTTAATGATAATATTCAGTGTGTACAAAGTGAAGTCAGCTCTCTTCTACAATGGTGATAAACATGTAATACTGTAAAGTAATTCTGAAAAGTATATAGAAGATATTTGTTAAGTTTCTTAAGAAAAATTATCCTCATAACAAAGTGATTTCCCTTCTAGAATTGTATTTTAGAGAAACAATTCAAACTGTGGACGTAATTTATATACACAGATGTTTCTTCTGGCACTATTTATAATAGCTAAGAAATGGAAACAAAATGAATTAAAAAATAAATTCAGATTTATTCAAATTATAACAAGCTTTGATTGAAAATTATGCCTGCAATTTTAATGAAAAAATGGTCTCAAAAATTATTAATATTCTGGGAAAAATGCTCAAAGAACAGTGCTAAGTGAAGAATGAATAACGCAAAATATTATATACAGTATTATCCCAACTGTGTGAAGTAATATAATATAGGTTATAGCATTATATGTGCAAATAATGCCTGCATATTTACATATACACAAATCTGCACTTGCATGTTTATGTTTACATTTACAGAAACTATTTTAAGGGGATTCCAAAAGTAATAGTATCGTCTCTGGGAATTTGCATGTTTATATTGTCCATGAGACTTTCTGCTTTTCCAAAAGTTTTACAGTAAGTCCATGTTATTATTATATAATCAGCATTACACATTATACTTTAAAAAATGACTCATTAAATACAATGCCGCTCAGAGCCCCTTATGTTATAGATCCACTTCTTTGGCACAAGGTGATCTGCCTTCCTGACGCATAACTGGTTAGGATCCCTAGAGGAGGAGGAGAAGGAAGCACAACCACTGAACAAGCCCCCACCCCTACTTGGGTCCATCACACCTGACTGATATCACATACTCACGGAGTGTGATCCTTCACAGACCCTCAGAGAACTTGACATGGAGAAACAGTAAGTCTATAAAATGTTCAGAAAGGTTTGTCTATGCATATTTAAATTGGTCATACAGCATGATGGTCACGCCATGGAGTCAGGCACGCTGGTTTTGAACTCCAATTTTGCCACGTGACTATGTGATCTTCTAAGACATTTAAACCATTTTGGCTCCCTGTTCTGATTAAGAAAAATGGGGATGGAAGTAGTACTTACTCCATAGGGTCGTGAGTGTTGAATGAGCTAATTCAGGACAAGATATAGAACCATGCCTGACAGTGAGAGCTGTGGTTGTTTTGACAATTGTCATTTTTCTAAATGATGCTCTTAAAAGCAAGGTTTCTCCAGGTGTAATTCCCCTGACTACTTGGACCAGAACCAGGAAGAAAGCTTGCCACAGATGAAGATTCTACTCAATAAGAATTTCTGGAATGGGTCCTGAAAATATATAAGCTCCAAGGTTGCTCTGTGTGCACTAAACTTTAAGATGCACTGTACTAAAAGTGTTATTGCATTTTAATTCTCTTTTAATGTTCCCAAGTCAACAGAAGAAGTTTAAAATGTTGAGTAATTCTGCATGGGTAGCTGAGAAGTACATATACTCTTGTAAACTGATGTCTAACAAAAACAAAGGAATAAATTAAAACTTTATTTCAAAGTTTATTTTATTTTAAAGAGAAAAGCTTTTTTTATCCAAAAAATTCATTTATGTGAAGCATTTCATTCCCTGAAGATGTTAAAGGATATGTTATTGTATTAATGTCTGTTTTGTATACAGGTATACTTTTACTCATTGTACCAGAAAGCATAAGATTATATTTGCTTCAATAGAGAGTTAAAAGTGTCTAGATTTTCTGAGCTATGAATACATTATGTCTATCAATAATCAAGGAAATCTGCATGCTTCTGAATAAAAAGAGTATAGTCAGAAGTGACATGCTCAAAATGATAAATGCAATGCCTAATTTTATTTTTTTTCTTTGCAGTCTTTATTTACTATCTGTGCCTCATAAATGCAAACAATTTTTTTGCGGGCAGGTAGTTCCCTGGCTGGGAATCGAACCCAGGCCATGGCATCGAGAGCACTGAAGCCTAGCCACTACACCACCAGGGAACCCCCAAGTACAAAGGATTTTATAAAAATGAGTGTTAAGAACACAGGCTGTAATAACAGCAATAACATCATCTGATCTCTGAACATTTCAAGATACATTCCTACTCATAAAGCCCAATGCTTCTGTGACCAACTCCTCCATGGGACAGCTCTCTCAGACATGTACACGTGGGCTAAATGTGAGTCCAGTAGTTGTTCTACTCTGGCTCCTGGCCTTATTTGGGACATTAGGTTAGGTCAGGATGGAAAATTCATCAGACCCACTTCACATAAAATTCAGAGATAAGGGAAGGATATTCTGCATGGCAAAGCGCAGATTAACCTCAATACACATACTGTAATTGCAATTAAAGAAAATTTCTGCTTAAAATCCAAGCATTCATAATTTTTAAAGTTCTTCTGTAAAATAAAATAGTTTTATTTCAATAAACATTATTGAGACTGATTTCTGTGTTAATTTTAAATTTCAGAACTTTTTTCATTCTAAGTACGTTAGCAAATTAATCTAATTTATAGACTATACCTTACTTACCAATTTTTCCAAACTAAGAAAAAGAAATTTTAAACCAATAATGCTGTATTATCCAGTTGTACTCTTCCTCCTAAAACCAATTAAAGGGAAATGTTCTCAAAAAATTGAATAGAATCAACTTTTTCAATGTAGAAAAGACAAAGTAAGTCTCCTAATTCAATTCTTTCATTCATCTAATCATATCTTCCCCCAGGAAAAACTCTCAATTCAAATGTTGCTGCAGTGAACTGAATGTTCATATTCCTCTCAAATTTACATGTAGAATTTCTAACCCCCAAGGTGTTGATATTAGAATGTGGGTTCCTTGGGAGGTGATTGGGTCATGAGGGTGGAACCCTTATACAAGAGATTCCAGAGAGCCCCTTCGACCACCTGAGGACACTGAAAAATCAGCCAGCGAGTCTTCACCAGACACCTAATCTGCCAGTGCCTTGATCTTGGACTTGCTTCCAGAGCTGTGAGAAATAAATTTTTATTGTTTATAAGCTACTCAGTCTATGGTATTTCTGTTCTAACTGCCCAAACAGAGTACAACAGTAACTTTCTCCAGCTCTTAAAATTCTATAGCTAAGGATGGGTAAAAGAAGGAAGCCATCAAGCTGAACTCCAACCACCCCTGCTGAAGGTGGCTCCACAAGCCAACATCCCATCCTACCTCTGAAGGTCATTTGCTTCTTCTCCAGCTTTGAAACTGAACGCCTTTCACACACCTTGCAAACATCTGCAGAACTTCCATTGGAAGGATGAAATTCAGACTCTTGAATTAAACCCTTTTCAGAGACATAGTAATGCTTTATAGGTGGAGGGGGCTAAATAAAGTACAATGCTCCTTTATTCTATTATTACTGCATCTCCTAGTTTTTTTATAGTGTAAATGAAAGTACTTGGTATCTGAACTCTTCCTGTTGGAATTCTCTGAGAACTCAGTAAATTTAAAACATTTGCAGAAAATTCCTTGCTGTGCAAATTCTTTGATTCATTTGCTGAAACTCAAACACTGGATACTTTCCTAAGATTTTACCAGTTGGCAAAAAGACTGTGTTCTAGTTTACTTTAATCACCTTTTATTATCTAGAGATGCCGAGCATGACATTTAACCTCACTGGGTCTCAGCCACTTCATTTAATCTAATTCAGCAACACTTACCCAATGTTCACTATCAACCACTTGGCTAGTTCAAGGAGGGGACCTATGCCAGGTAATCTCAAGACCTGGGCTTTCCTTTTCAAGTGCTCAACAGCGTGGCTATTAAACATGTGAAATGGGGCTAGTGAGACTGCAGTACAAAATTTAAAATTGTAACTAATTTCAATTAATTTAAATTTAAAAACTGATACTTCATTCAGTCATTGGAAAATTTGAAGTATGTTTAGAAGAACTTGAGATTGTGATTTGGATTTTTCAACTGTTAATTTTATGAAATCTTAATACAGAGCAATTATTTCCAATGAAAATCTGGTATTCAAGTTGAGATGTGCTGTAAGAGTATACATTTCAAAAGATAGTGAAGTATAAAATACTCATTAATTTTTACATTATATGTTGAAATGGTAACATTTTGGATATACTTGGTGAAATAAAACATTTTAAAAATTACTTCACTGGTTTCTTTTTGAAATTTTTATGTGGCTTACATTATATTTTTATTGGATAGTACACCTCTAGAACTCCAAAAGAAATTATTTTATGCAATATACCTGCCACACCTCTATCTAACTTCCTATGTACCATGCAACCTGTTTAGGTTTTGGGGTTTTTTTTTTTTTTGCTATAGAAAACCCAACCGTATTTTATTCTCAACCTTTTGAATCTCACTTACTTCTGGGTTTTCCCCCAAAATAGCTTGTTGTAATATATTTGTTTGCTCTGCTCTTTTTTCTAATATGTTAAAATTCCATGAGGAAAGAAACAGCTTGGTTTGCTATTGCACACTGAGTGCCTGGCCACACACAGAGCAGGAACTCACAATAGATGTGTATAAAACAATAAGTGTAAGTGTTACTGAGAAGTGTCTAAATTTAGCTGACATGTTGTTTTTAATATAATGATTCACCTTGGAGTAGAAAGACACCTAAATTACTTCAGAAAAACTTTCCAGTTTTTTTTTTAAAAAAAACAGTTATTTCATCAAAACATAAATAACAGCAAATATAACTTAAGTCTTAATATTTTTACTTCAATAATCTGAATTAAAATTGGCTTATCTTTAGAAGCATATGGACCATTTTTTCCATACATACATACAAAAATAGTAAATAAACAAATTAATTTCACTTTTTGCAACTAACTAGTCTTTAAGATATAAAGAAGTAGTAATACTCAACTTCTCAATAAAGTCATACAGTGAAATAAACCAGACAGAAAAAACCAAGAACCACATGACTTTACTTATACGTGGAATATAAAACTGAAAGCAACAAAGAAAAAACAGAACAAAAAACTCATGGACATGGTCAATAGTTTAATGGTTACCTGGGGTCAAGTAGGCAGGGGGAGGGAGAGTAGGAAGGTGGTGAAAGAGGAGGGAGGGGGAGCCAAATATATGGTGATGGAAAAAGAACTGACACTGAGTGGTGAACATATAATGCAATACACAGACTATGCACTGTAGTATTGTACACCTGGAACCTATGTAATTTTTATTAACTAAGGTCTCCCCATTAAGTCTCTCTCTCTCTTTCTCTCTCTCTCTCTCTCTCTATATATATATATACACACACACACACACACACACACACACACACACACATATTTTTTTAAGAACTATCTTATGACATAGCAATTCTACTCCTGGGTAGTTATCCAAAGAAATTTAAAACACTAATATAAGAAAATATATGCACCTCTATGTTTACTGCAGTGCTATTCACAATAACCAAGATATGGAAACAACCAAAATGCCCATCAATAGACACCTGAATAAAGAAAGTGTGGTACATGTATACAATGCACTATTACTGTGCCATAAAAAAGAATGAAATCTTACCATTTGCAACAATATGGGTGGACCTAGAAGATATTATGCTAAGTATAATAAGTCAGACTGAAAAAGATGAATACCATATAATCTCACTTATATGTGGAATCTAAAGAACAGAATAAATAAACAAAACACAATGGACTCAGATAGAGAGAACAAACTGGTGGTTGCTAGCTTGGAGGGGGTTTGGGGGTTGGGTAAGAAAGGTAAAGGGATTAGAAAGTACAAATTGGTAGTCACAAAATAGTCACAGGGATGTGAAATACAGTATGGAGAATATAGTCAATAGTGTTATAAAAACTATATATGGTGTCAGATGGGTACTAGATTCATTGGGGAGATCACTTCATAAATTATATAAATGCCTAACCACAATGCTGTACACCTGAAACCAATATAAAATAATATTGAATGTGTATATATATATATATATATATATATATATATATATATATATAGTATAGGACACAAAGTACAGTGTAGGGAATATAGTCAATGGTACTGTAATAACTATGTACAGTGTCAGAAAGTAGTAGACTTGTTGGGGTAATCACTTTGTGAGGGGTGCAAATGTCTAATCATTATGTTGTTTTGTACACCTGAAACTAATAATAAAAATATAAAATTAAAAAATAAATAAATAAAATAAAATCATATATTAGTAAGTTAATTTGGAAATAGCATCACTTCGAGCCTTTGCTTTATTTCATTATAGGCTTTCACTTGTGCAAAGGGATAAAAAATGTCTTCCCTGGCATCTCTGGTTGTCACTTATGGCTATCAGAATACATAGCATGAGAATTGCTCTTTATGTTTTAATTAGGTTGAATTCCCACTCATGTGTTATATGTGTTTGCATATTATTGCTAAAAGGTAGAAATAATAAAGCAGTATTCTTTGAAAATTTATTTTGCAATTGTAACTCCCATTACTAAATAGCTTTTACTTTCATTTGTCCTTTAATTTGATTATAAAAGCAACATCATTATTTATAAGAGAATGAGCTTCCTTCTCCCTCTGTGTATGATTATATGTTTTTACTAAGAGCACTCTGGATTATGGTAGAGGAATACATGAAAAATAAATAGAACATATATCTATGTCAATAAAAATTATGGTCTTGCTACCATGTTATCCACCAATGCTTCTGCCCAAAATGTTAATAATTGATCAGATAGAAAAGTGTGACTCCCAGGCCTGGAAATCAAAGCCAAATCTGCTTGCATTTCAATGGGCTTCTGCTTCTTTTGCCTAACTCTTCACCCAAAAACTCTACCAAAGAGCTCATTACTCAAAATCTCAATACTCCCAAAACAGGCATGTTCAACACAAGGCCGAGAACAGCTTTGAATGCAGCCCAACACAAATTCGTAGAACATTATGAGATTTTTGGGGGAGGAGGCAGATGCTTTTTTGTTGTTTTTGCTTTGTTTGTTTGTTTTTGTGTTTTTGTTTTTGTTTTTGTTTTAGCTCATTAGGTATCATTAGTTTTAGTGTGTTTTGTGTGTGGTCCAAGACAAGTCTTCTTCCAATGGGGCCCAGGAAAGCCAAAAGTTTTGACACCTGTGCTTTAAAATTGAAAACACAAAAGATCCATTGGATTGTATAGTTACTTTGAAAAAAGAAGATAAAAAGAAGCACTGGACTAACATGTAGAGTAAGTACAAACAAGATAATATACAAACATTAGAATGTACAAAGAAGAGTCATTTCTGGAATAATGAATAAAAAACTCTAAAAATATGTTTCTCCATAAACACAATAACAACACTGACAAAATAATCAAAATCGACTTTTTCCAAACAGTGGAAATTATTCAAAGACTTGCAACAATCCAAGGAATGAAAAACAGCTGAATCTTGGTAAGAACAGTGAGTTTTGGGGCATTTAACTTATTCTATTCACATCATTTACTTTCCAGATTTGCAGTAGCTTTAAAAACCATTAACTTTGTGATCATGATAGTCATGATAAGCACTGGCCTGCCAGCCATTAGTGGATGCAGAAAGAATTGCCCCAAAAGCCCCTTTTCCAAAGATCTGTAGATTTTTTAACTCTCTGGCAGTTCCATGGGAACACTGACTTGCAAGGATTGCCTTTATTTGACAATCAAAATAAGCCTACTGTCAATAGTCTCTTCCCCAGAACATTTTTCAGAAACAATCACTGGCAACTGCTTAATGTTGTGGCTGCCAGAGGCAGTTGGGACAAATGAAAGGCTGACGAAAAAACTTAATAAAAAATATGGGAATGAGATGTACATAGAGTCTTCGAAGGACTCTAACATACAAGGTCGGACAATTAAGTTCACAAACTGATCCTAGAAAAAGTGACACATACCTCATTGCCAAATAACACTATGGTCACCTTCAAACTTTCTGGAATGGCCACCAGAGCTGTCGTCATACCTAAAATATGACAATAAATTTCATGAACTTGCCAGTGTGTGCTTATATTGGCAGCAACCTTGGCAAGGTTAATAACACCTTACTGAGTTGTTTGTATAGTGCTGCCAATGTAAGTGCATGGTGGTAAGTTCAAGAACTTAATAGTCAGAATTTGGGTACAATGGCAACTCTGATGGCCATTCCAGAAAAAATGTTCCAAAATTGCTTTGAAGGGTGGACCAGGTACTGGTATCAGGGTATAGCTTCCCAAGGGGAGTACTTTGAAGGTGACCATAGTGATATTCAGTAATGAGCTACATAGCACTTTTTCTAGGATCAGTCCGTGAAATTAATTGTCTGACCTCATATTCCTGGGACTCAAGAAGTCCACATGTATGTTCAAAGCTGTGGGCAGGTTTAGAAAAGCCTGGGGAAGCTTTAATCTCTCTCTCACCTCTGGTGGACCTTGAGTCTTTGTACAAACAGGAAGTAAAAGCTATCAAAGAGTAGTGACCTTGCTCCTAGAGTGCTGTTGGCATGCCCCAACATGCACACAGAGTCAGTTGACAAAGGCTGGAATAATTGTTAGGTCAAGGCATTCCAATCATTAGTTGACCACTGAGTTAACTGATCGGAGAACTCAGTAGTCATAAACACAAAATACAAAGTTTACAGAATTAGTTCAGGAAGTCACTAGACAAACAACCAGCAAAAATAACCCTGTGGTGAGGGAATCTGATTTCCAGATTTGATACATTATATTATATAAAATATCTAGTTTCAACAACAAGAACAAAAAAAATTATGAGACCTACAAAGAAACAGGAAAGTATGGACAATACACATATTTAAGAAAGCATTCATTAGAAATCTTCCTTAAGAAGCTCAGACATTGGACTTACTAGACAAGGACTTTAAATCAGCTTTTATAAATATGGCCAAGGAATCAAGTGAAAACATATCTAAAAAGGAAAAGTATAAAAAAAATTCTCACCAAATAAAAAAATATGAATAAAAAGATATAAACTATAAAAGGTAACAAGTAGAAATCCTGGAGCTGAAAAGTACAATAATAAAAATGAAAAATTCATTAGAGAATTCAACAGAAGATTTGAGCTGGCAGAAGAAAGAATCAGCAAATTTTAAGATAGATCAATTGAGAAATATCCAGCCTGGATAGAGAAATAATAATAAAACGTGAACAAATCCTCAAAGACCTGTGCAATACAATCAACTCTATCCATAAATGCATAATGGAGTGCTAGAAGAAGAGGAGATTTAAGAAAAGAAGAGGAAGACAGAATATTTGAATAAATAATGGCTAAAAACGTGCAATATTAGATGAAAATCATTAATATGCACACTCAAGCTCACTCCAATTAGAATAAGTTCAAAGACATCCATATCTAGACACCTCATTTAAACAACCAAATTATTGAAACCCAAAGAGAAAAAAAGAATCTTGAAAGCAAGAGAGAAGTTATTTCTCACATACAGGATACTCAGTAAGACTATAATGACAGTTGGTTTCTTCTCATCAGAAGCCAGGGAAGCCAGAGGCCATGGAATGACATACTTAAAATGCTGAAGAAAAAGATTGTCTACCAATAATTCTGTATTCAGCAAAACTCTCCTTCAAAAATGAAGGACAAATTAAGAGATTCCTAGAAAAATAAACTGAGACAGTTCCTCATTAGCATACTTGACTTATAAGAAGTACTAAAGGAAGTCTTCTGGACTGAAATGAAAGGACATTATACAGAAACTCAAAACCACATGAAGAATGAAGAGCATCAGTGAAGGTAAATCAAAGCTAAATATAAAAGACAATATAAATGTATTTTTTGTATGTAACTCTTCTCCTATCTAACTTAAAAGACTGCATAAACACTAATCATAAAGCTACATCCATGGGTTTCTAATATGTAAAGATGTCATTTGTATGAAATAATAGCATAAGAACAAAAGATAGAACAGAGCTATATATAAGCATAATTTTCATATACTATTGAATTTCAATCATTATTAATGTGAACTTGAATTTGATTGCTGTAAACTAAAATGATAATTGTAATTCCCAGGAAACCACTAAGAAAATAACTCAAAAAATATAGTCAATGAAATAACAAGAGGTTTAAAATAGCACATAAGAAAACATCTACTTAACATAAAAAGAAGGCAGTAATGGAGGATAGATGAACAGACTAGGCATCAGACATTAAATGTTAGTAAAATTGCAGTGTTGTGGGCACAATTCTGTCCTCCTCAAAATTTATTTGTTGAAGTCCTAACCTCAACCACCTCAGAATATGACTGTGTTTGAAGATATATCTTGTAGTGTTGATTAAGTTTTAACTTATTTATGAGGCCGTTAGGTTGGACCTTAATCCAATCTGACTGGTATCTTTATAAAAAAGAGGAAATTTGGACACACAAAAGAGACACTAAGGATATCTATATGCAGAAAAAGACCACGTGAGGACACAGTGAGAAGGGAGCCATCTGTAAGCCAAGGAGAGGGGCCTCAGAAAACATCAAATCTTCTAACACCTTAATTTTTTACTTCTAGTTCCCAAAACTGAGAGCTGGTACTTCAATATGGCTGCTCTAAAGAACCATTACAAGCAGACATTAATTTTAGTAATTACACTGAGTGTAAATGGATTAAAGAGTCCAATCAAAAGGCAGAGATGACAGAGTGAATTGGGGGGAAAAAAAGAAAACATGATCGAACTATATGCTCTCTCCAAGTGACACACATTAGATTAAACAACTCAAGTAAGTTGAAAGTGAAAGGATGAAAAAATATGTATCACATAAAGAGTAACCGAAAGAGGTGAAATGGCTATCTCAGACAAAATGCCTTAAAAAATTTATACTAAGGACAAAAAAGGTAATATTTTATCATGATAAAAGGATCAATCCATCAAGAAAAGTTCTAAATATGCATGCATCTAACAAGAGCCCCAAAATACATGAAACAAAATCTAACAGAATTCAAGGAACAAGGAAACATTTTAACAATAATACTTGGAGACTTCAATACCCCACTTTCAATAACAGAAAGAACTAGATAGAAGATAACAAAAAAAATACAAGACTTGAAGACACTATAAACCATCTAGATCTACAAAAATTTCTATAGAATAGTTTATCCAACAACAGTAGAATACACATTCTTTTTAAAAGCACATGGAGTGTTCTCCAGGATAGACCACATGGTAGGTCATAAAACAAGTCCTGATAAATTTTAAAAAGGTGAAACCATACAAAATATTTTCTCTAAATACAATAAAATGAAATTAGAAATCAATAACAGAGGGAAAGTTGGGGAATTCACAAATATGTTAAATTAAACTACATATTTCTATTTAATCAGTGGCTCAAAGCACAAATCACAAATGAAATTATAAAATACTTTCAGATAAATGAAAGTGAAAATATGACATAACAAAATGTGTGTGATATAACCAAAGCTTAAAGGAAATTTATAGCTGTAAGTGCTCATATAAAAAAAAGGATAATCTCAAGTAATTATTCTAACCTTCCACCTTGAGAAACTGGAAAAAGAATAGCAAGTCAAAGGAGAAAAATAATAATCACTGCAGAAATAAATGAAATATAGTATTAAAAAATTTTAGAAAATCAAGAGTTCGTTCTTTGAAAAGATCAACAAAATTGACAACTCTTAAATAGTTTGACAAAAAAAGAGGAGACGAAACCCAGATAATTAAAATCAAGAATGAAAGAAAGTATATTACTACCAACTTTGTAGAAATAAAAGGGATTATGAACTAGGATCAAAGAATACTATAAACTATTATATGTCTAACAAATTAGACAACTCAGACGACATGGACAAATTCCTAAAAAGATGAACTACCAAACTGACTAAACAAGAATTCAAAAATATGAATAATCTTATAACAAGTAAAAAAGAAAAAAAAAAACTTCTCCCTTTTTCCTCCTGAAAAGTCCTGGCCCAGATATCTTCACTGGTGAATTCTATCAAATATTTAAAGAAGAAATAACACCAATTCTTCACAAAGTCTTCCCAAAAATGGAATAGGAGGGAAGACATTCAATTTATTCTCCGGGACCAATATTACTCTAATAATAAAACTAGAGAAAGGCATCACAAGAAAAGAAATCTACAGTCCATTGTCCAGTATGAAGGTAGACAAAAAAATCCTCCACAGCATACTAGCTAAACAATCCAGCAGCATCCTAAAGGGGTTGTATAACATAATCAAGTGAGATTTATTTCAGGAAGGCAAGCTTCATCAAGTTCACACCCTGATAAGTGAAAGAATACAATCACAAATAATTACATATTGTATGATTCCATTTATGTGAAATGTCCAGAATAGATAGATCTATAGAGACAAAAATTAGATTAGTGTTTGCCAGGGTCTACATGGAGGGGAGAATGGGAAGTGATTGCTAATGGGTGTGGGATTTATTTTGGGGATCGTGAAAATGTTCTTGATTTAGACAATAACTATGGTTTTGTCACACTGAATGTACTAAAAACTCCTGAATTGTACACTTACAAAAATAAGCAAACAAGCGAAGAGTACAACAACATAAAAATAGCAAGTGTAGTGAGAGGTAAATGTAGAGTTTTTGTGATAAACCTTGTAAGATGGACATGATTTTGACAAAAGAAGAATATGGTATAAATAAAGGCCTCTTAGTGCAGAAAACATCAGTTAATTTGGAAATTAGAGATGTTCTAGTTTGGCTAAATTGTAGAGCAGTTTAGAAAGATAATGCCGAAGAGCTAGAATTAAATAAGATGTCAGAAGCTGCTAATACCTGTGTAATTTTTGCTGACCAATGTCACCCCAATTAATTTAACAATAATAAATAAATAAGGAAATAAGGAAACCTCTGAATGCCCAGATGGAGGTTCTCATTGTCTGGAATTCCTGATGATGACCCTGAGGGCTTTGAAGGGTGACTGCCTTAAGGATATCATTGCAGGTTTAGACCCCACTCCCAGGAACTCTATTCAATATCAGAGTCACAGAATTTTGTAGGCATGAGGGCTATGTTATCAACTAGTTCTGTAGTTTAAAAGCAATATATATTAGTAATATGTAGAACACATAAAGGGCAGTGGCTCTGTGAGCCAAACACAGGGACCTTGTCCTCTCAGCCACCCTTTAGACACACACTGAGGACAGCAGCAGCGCTGTCTGCTGTAGGGTGCGTGCCTCGACCCTGAAAGACAAAGGTTAGGCTGCATCGTGAGAACACAAAATGCATTCTTGGTAAAATCTGTCCAGGCTTCGGAGGACGTGACGAAGTCAGAGATGATGAGCAGAGCATGTTCAGGGATGTTCAGGAAAAGAACAGAACAGTGGTGTGGGAGACAAGAAAAATCCATCCCTGGATAAAGTCATTTAGACCCGATACAGAGGGATGTAACCCCCTGCTGTGTGGAAGCGTGTCTTAAACACGTCTGCCTCTCACTATGACCTGTACATAATAAACATCTATTGATCTAATGAAGAATCAATGGTCTCCTTGGAGTTGTTCAAGGCCAGTTCCTGTAGTGGCTTCTGGTATGTATCTGCAGGAAGGTCAAAGGTGGCCCTCTTGAGGAAGTCAAATACCCTTCTCTATGCCCATGTGGACCAGCCTACGGGGAACGCCTGAAGGGAGAGTCCATGAAGCTCATCTTCCCTCCTAGCTCGGGAAGGAGCATGGCAAGCTTTCCCTGCTTGCAAAATATCATACACTTTGATTTCTTAATGGTCTGATAACAATATACAAAATTCACATTTTGGTCTCCACTTTCATCTTTTTGATCAACTACAGAGGCAAAAACGAACTGCTCCATTCTATAAATACAACAAGCTGACATTTCCAAGGAGTCCCCACTGGTTCCACCTGACCTTTACTCACCACCCCAACAATTGGTGCGGTCCTTGGTGGTGAGTGTCCCCTCACTTAGTCATAGTCTTAGTTGAATGGGGACAAAAAGTATAAGCACTTATCTGAGAAACAAAGAATGGTGAGAAAGAGACTTCTAACCTAGAAATAAGAGAAACCCTTTGTCGAGACATTTCCCGGTTTTCAATGTCCAGTGAAGACATACACAATAGGGAAAAGGCAAGCAGCTAAAGAGGAGGAAATCTATTTATTTGCACTGTATTGTTTCTTGTATTAGATCATGAGCCCCAGGAAGTGCTGTTACAACCGTTCGAATTCTAACGGTTATAAGATCCAGGTCATGTTTCAAGATGCTAAGTGAACATCAACAATAATTTTTTAAAACATAATCGTGGCATTATTCAATAAAATAATTATCATACCAACACGAGACTTATGGGAAACAGTCACCAGTTTAACTTTGAGGACAGGATCACAGGACTAATGCTTATTTAATAATCTCAAGGAAAAAGTCCTAGCAAATGTCTGCTTGTCATGGCGGTTTCCTGGTTCTTTCCTCGTCGCATATTAAAGTTATTAAAGGGCTTCTATAAATAGTGGGGGTTTTTTTCAGGTATATTTTATTATTAAAGTTTATCTGAGGCAAGATTGCCTTTGGGGAAATCTATGCCAAAGTGTCTTTCCTGAGGATGCAACATATGGAAAGATGTAAAACGATTCTTTCGCTAGAGGGGAAAATACTCCTGACATTAGCCATGATGCACTTTGTTCTCATTATCGTAAAATACAATCGCTGCCCATAAACTTTCATAGAAGACATGAAGAGAATGTCTCTGTCACTAGGGGAATATTACTCATCTTCATTTCCACAAGTGGCTGTCAGTTTTGGCACAGGGGCGCACGCCCAGCGGATGTTGTCGGTTGATCAAAGGCCAGCTGCCATAGTCCCACCTCCTCTTGCACGATGGGTCAGAGGTGTCCCTCGGACGGAAATTGAGTTGTTTCAGTTCCACAAATGTACCTTGGACTAACACTCCTCTGCTCCTCCAAGACTGACCTTTGCTTCCTGAGTTGCCTTGTTTTCAGGCCTGTTTTCATTCCACTTTAGAGCAGCTGCAGAGAATTCCTGTTTAGATTCGTTACCCTGCTCTCCCTGTCCTTCTTACCTCCCTCTGCCAAAAGAAGTGTACCCCCTTCTTTTTTCGGAGAGGGAGATTAAACAATATAAATGATTCCTTTGGAATTAAGAGCCAAACTTGCCCTCCGTAGCACCGTCGGCAAAGGATCGGGATGAATCAAAAGCATGCTTCACATTTTCAAAGAAAATGCCTACTTGAATCAGATTTTTGATGAGTTTAATTTTCCCCTTTGAGCCTCCAGTGGAATCATAATTTCCTTTATGTGGAAGAAAGTACATTGGCTCTGTTAACCAAAATACTACAAAGCTGCTGAGTGAAGAGCAGAGGACAGCTTGGCAATCAGATGCTTATGTAAAGGGTTTTGTTTTATAGTAGCCGCTTCTAACATTCATGACTCCGTGCCAACGGGTTCCATATATAAAGCTTGTTATGATGTTATAATGAAACATCCTGGTCCATTAGTCCTCAAAGCATTAGGCTTTTTTGTTATTGTCTTTTTTTAGCTTAGCAGGCTGTGCTCCTAAAATGTGGTGCACTGCTTAATGAAGTCTAATTAAATTAAAAGAAACAAATAAAACTGGAGCTGATAAGTACAAGCCTCATGGATTACCTTGTGACTTCTGCAGACTCGAAATATTGCATTGGTTAACATTTCTTATTATAGTTTATCACTTGTGATGGGTAAATTTTGAGGGCTACAACAATACATTAAATAATGTAGAGGCCAACTGGATAGGATCCTAAAAATATAAAGGAAAATAATTTTCTCCATTGTTTTCCATTTTCATAAAAAGGAAAGGTTGTTTTCATACGAAAATAAATACTTCAAATAAATGAGATATTACTGGATTATTCTCTAAAATCTGGGCAAGCTTTCCCCTCCGTATGTTAAAGGTAAAAGGAATTTCCTTTTCCCCTCTGTTTTTTACATCCTCTGGTCCCAACAAGTGTGGGAACTTCATTACAAAGTTAGAGGGAGGGCTCTAACTTTGCATATTCCAAAGCCTTCCTTATCCGAGATAAATCACCATAAATCACACTGTGTTGTTTGGTTTAAAGCATTGTTTTCACTGCTATTGATTGTGCCATGGCTATAAAGGCAAAAGAAAATGGGGCAACAATTATACAGGTGACTGAGGCCAACACAATGCCCTGTGCTCCCTGAGAGAGACCAAGTGAAACATATTGGGGAGCACTGAATACATTACCGCAATTCTTCATTGCATTTACAAACACAAAACTGGCCTATCTGGGCACAACAGCTCTCAGGGAAAGCTTGACAGTGGATATTCTTCACTCTGGTTTTTTCCCTTCCTTGACTTATATCAAGCATAACACAGGGAGAATAGCAGAAAGAGTTTTAGGGTTAGGGTCTAGCTTTGGGACCTGAACTTGCATCCATCTTGTCTACCTGTGATACTGGGAAAATTTACTCCTATGAGCCTCAATTCTGGCCTCCTAAAATAGGGCAAATATAACTTCAAAACAGTGGCATAAGGGTTAAATAAGATAGCATATTTAAAAAAATTTTATAAAGTATGCATTCAATAATCACTATTTAGCTTTAGTTCAAATTGGATCCTTAGGGCAGTATGAGGAAATCGTGGATCTACAAAGAAAGGTTTATGCCCTCTCATTCCTTGCTCTTATATCCCACCACCACCAAAATAAAAACAGAAAAACCAAAAAAACCACATAAGCATGTATAAAATATTGCAATATGGTTATAATAAAGCTTAACAATTCACTTAGATGTATTCTCTTTCTTTTGGGTTGCTTCAACAAAAATCTAAATTCCTCCTTATCTGTGCTTCTCTCCGTATCCTTGAGATGCATTAGAGCATGGATTGTAATGCAGGTCCTTCCATCAGCAGTTCACTTAGGCATTATTAAAACAAATTTCCAGTGCAATAAAGCCTCTCCCTTTTGTAAAAGTAAATTATATTTAATAAGCCTGGGAACATGTGAGGTTGCCAAATCTGAAGTAAGACAGCCTTCATGACTTCAGTCCGTTCTCAGCCCTTGATTACAATTTGATTTCCTTTGGCATCAAAAGAGAAACTATTTTCGTGAACAATGTTCTTCCTTTAGCAAGAGTGAGATCTAGTTACTTGGCAAAGGACCTGTTCGTTCGCCAGACAACATGTCAAACCTCTTAGGAATAGCTGAAACACTGAATCTGATTTAAGAGCCACACAAAATGAGAAAAATGACAAAGTATATGGTCCCGGAAGTGTGTATGTTGAAGTACTGGCTGGTTTATTATCAAGTCACCATTGTCTTCTCGGGTGCATCCTTACTATGAGGTTGAATTGGGATTGTAAGCTATACCTTTCATTGGTTCCTCAGCTGGATATTTAAGTTAGTATGTTTCAAAATATTATCTTCTACTCAAAATACTTTTTCTTTCCCTGGTTCTTCCTCAGAGTAACCTGATGTTGAAAGCTAAGTGTGTGGCTTCAGTCTTCTGGGAAGCCCCCTAACCTTTGTCAGACTTCACATTGACAGGTTGCTCTCACAAGAACTTTCAGCTTCTCTCAACCATGTGCATGTCTTTCCTTGGGAGTTCAATTGAGGTTTCAGCTTGTTCATGTAATCCTACTTGATTTCCTGATGAGTATTGTTAATATAACTCCTAGCTTTATATTTAGCAAGTTGTCTTACCTCTCATTCTACCAGGAAGAATTTTCTGTGTTTGTGTGTGAGTGTGTGTATTGGGAGGGCATGTGTGTGTGCGTGCATTTCTGCTTTCTAACTGGGCACAGAGAGAAGCATTAGGACTCAGAAACTCTGAGTACTGCTGTGAATACTGTGCATTTCTCATGCTTGAGGAGAACACTGACACATATCCTTGTCCCCAATACTTTCCACTTTGAACCAGTACTGTTCCAAAGGAGAGAGTATCTGTAGCCATATAGAATTATAAAACTGCCTGCTCAATTAAGAAGACAAATATGTGAGCCAATCTATGTGCCTATATAGGATCCACAATCCTTCTCACCTAAAAAACTATCTGCAGGGTCTCTAACTTAATCCTTTTGAAATCTCTAACCAACTAGAGTCATATGATAACTAACCCCTGGCTACCTAGAGTTCTCAAACTAAGCCTGTACTATTAAATAAGACTCTCCCCAGGTCATAGATCTCTTCAATCCTATCCTAAGAATATATCTGTTCTCTGTCCTATTCTTGCAGAATGCTGGTCTTTGCTGGTTGGTGAACTAATTTGACTCACATGACACATCTAAGGTATTAGTAGATCCTAATGTATTAATGGTTCCCTTCTCTAGCACTGTATTTGCATTTTAATGGAAGCTCCCTACACAGACAATTAATTTAACCCCACGAATGTTGGATTAATTTGGTAGGAATTTCTGACAGCAAGACAGAACCTTGGGTGGGGGTGGGGGACAACGTATTTTGAGGTAAATGGGATTTTTGTCATTTAGATAATTATATCATATAGGCATATATCAAAGTTGGTTGAATTGTTTTTTAACTAACTACAACACAAAAATAAAATTCTGAGTTAATGCATGTGAAATGCCAGAATCATCCATAATTCGGCATCCTGATGGGAAAATCAGGGCATCGCCTCTTTTCACACTTAAAACTTTTAGCACATCAACTTCACACTAACAATCAAATAAGAGCTTGGCCCAAGTGGATTTTATAATTCCTTTGGTTTTTTAATATAATAGTGGAATATCCATTTCAAGCGATATTGTAAATTTGATGGGGAGAAGGAAGAGCTATTTATTAACACTTGAACATCTTTGTCTTCACTCTGACATAGTGGAGTGGGTCACCCAACAGCATTTTTGAGCATCTCTTAGGAGTAATTTAACAATAATAGAAGATTCAATTACTGACCTCAAATTATTTCTAATCTAGCAAAGAAATTAAGCATACATAAGAAAAAAACCTGTGTCATGAAAAACATGTTCTGATGAATAAAGTAGATATATTTTCTGAGAAATGTAGGAGTGATTTAATTATTTGGGAAAACAGAAAAGATCTCTGTAAAATTAAATTCTTTTCTAATAATTTAGCATATCCATCATAAAAAAAATCTGGAAAATACTGAGTGGTTTATGGAACAACATGTGAAACAGTACAAATCCCACTCTACAGTGACATGATTAATTCATTCCATTCAAATAGCAAATTTACTGAGTACTTACATATGTGTATGAGGGCATTAAATCTTAAAGAACTGAGATGCTATTATATAGGATGCTATTATGCTTTTTTTTCACTGAGCATTAAATTACTAACTTTTTCTCTATACCATAAAATTTTTTCAAAAATATATGCCATATATTTGTCCAAACTGTCTGTTAACATTACCTAAGTAGATAGTGGGAGAAAACCAAGAGTGAACCACATATCATGTTTGAAAGCACCAGGTATAGTTAAAGCCATCCTTACTTAAAAAAGAAATATACTCAAACATACACACTAACATTATTAAAATAGAAAGGGAGGAGGTGAACTCTAATGGAGTCTATAAAAAACAACAACAGACAGACAGCATACTGGAACATCATCTAAGAACTCAGAAGAAAACAATATCTCTGAACATTATTAAACAGAACCCAAAATAAATGCTTTCAAGGTTTTGAAACTTTTTATAACAATAATATTGTTTACAGCTGTTGCTTCTGAACATTTTTAGCAAAAGCATCTTATTTTTTATATGTGGAATCGTGATATAGAAAATTTGATCAAGGGCAAGCTGGAGCTAGCCAACCATGGGTGGTCAAGAGCAAGTTCAGCTCCAGTTACAGATGAGTAGCTGTGAGAGTGAGTGCAGTCTGGCATTGTTATTATCCAGGAGCTTAGAAATGACCAACCTCCCTATTCCTTCCCACCTGGAGCTCTGGACTCAAGGTGGTTCCCTCAGCTCTCACCTAGGCAGTCTGCATTTCTGGGCAACCTCCAGATTGAGAATTTTAAACACAACATTGAGATAGATCCTTCCAAGATTCCCTCCCAATTTAGAGAAAACAAAACACAGGAGGTTAGAGGAGTAGAAATCTCTCTGCTGACAAAGTAGAAGCAGATTGAAATTTGGGTGAGGTCTGCCTTCAGATGTCCCTGGATGGGGTAAGATGTGAAAGAATACAAACCAAGGTTATTTTATGTCCCAGCTTTATCTGTAATCCATGTAATTAATTCATTATTATCTCTGATAGAAAAACTGAGGCATGGTGAGGTTAGATGCTGAAATCACAGAGCTTGTGAGCATTGGAAGGAGCCATAGATCCCAGTACAGTCTCACTCTCAAGCCTGAGTTCTTTTTACTTCAAACAATGTTGACTCAAAGGTCATTTCAGGGCAGTCCTCTGAGTTTTACCCATTCCATTTTCTTATTTCCTTGGCAGATTAAAAAAAACTCAAAACAAATAAAAAAATTACATGTGGGAAAAATCCTGAAAAGAAATAAACCATGTTAACTTGGGTAATGATGGAACAAGAGTGGCTTGTTTTTACTCTTGTGTGTATGTGTGTGTGTGTGTCTGTGTGTGTGTGTGTGTGTTCACAAAATCATTACTAACTAGTAATGAAAAAAAAACAATCAGTTTATTACAAAGAAAATACATGTTACTTAACTTTATTTCCCTACACACACAGAAAAACACACATAAATGTTGAGGATTTATAATTCATTTTTTCTCTATATTTTAAATTTTTTCAGATTTTTCATAATGAACAAATAGCACTTATAAAGTGAGGGTTACGATAAATGTTACTTTTAAATAAGAAATAAGTAAGAACTTTCCATTGTCTTTTTTCCATTTCTTACTTAGGATAAGCCAAAATTGAGCACAATTGAATCAGAAAATAATTCTAGCCAGTATTTACAGGATTTATTTAATCCAGAAGTAGGATTAAAGTGCATTAAATAATAACAAAGTTCATCAGTTTTAAGAACTTTCTGTATGCCAGGCAGGTACTGTTCCAGGGGTTCAAGCATATGATACCTTTAATAATCAATCCATACAACTGTGGATTTTCATTTTGAGAAGAGGAGACAGAGGCCTAGAGTTTAGGTGTTTACCAAGATGGTGGAGGCTGGATTTGAATCATGGAGTCCACACATAGATCCTCCCTAACCATAAAACCATCATTCCTTAAAGAGAGCATAAAGGGTGGTACAGAGATGACAAATGCCTTCAAGACATGAAATAGACTTGTCCACCGCTATTGTACAATCCTCCTTATGAACATCATGTTTCAAGATTATAAGTGTATAGGCCCTGGGTTCCACACCAATGATGAGATTGTTCGGAAAACCATAGTTCTTCTACACACTGGGAGAAGGATCTTAGTACAAGGGAACACTTAGAGTTCCACAACATTTTGCACCCGCTTGCTTCCACATTTCATTCCCTTCCAGGATAGAAAAAAGAAAAGCAAAAACTGTATACAGACAGTATATACATATGTACACACACACACACACACACGTGTATATATACATATACACATATTCATACATATACATGCTATATATATTCCACATATGGGCCAAAATATATTCCATACACACATGTGTGTACATATGTGTGTGTGTGTGTGTGTATACAGTTTTGTTTTTAATTAAATAACCAAAATTTGATTTAGGGAGGGAGTCATTGGTTGAATCGCTAGGATCGCTTCCTTCACCATCTTGATAATGATTTAGAATGATTTAGAAAAGGAAAAGGGAACAATAGTCTCACAATGTTCTTTTCCAGGGGAAAGAAAGATTAAATACCAAGGACCTATTCAACTTGAATGTGAGAACATATTACTTTCTGATAAATCTCCCATGGTGGGAAGAATTTATAATCTTAACCAATTACTAATGCATAGAATCTGAAAGATGTGTGAGATCGCCAGCCTTGGACATGAGCAAACAAATCAATTCTCTCCAACAAGTACTTTCCTTGCCTGCGGCAAGAATGACGTCTCAGTCTCAATCATTCATTCATTCTACAAATATAATACATGTACACGGCATGGAAACGTCAGGTATTGTGTAGAATCCATTTGGGAAAAAAGTTACAATCTCAGCTGTCGAGGAGATTATGTTCTAGTGGGTGAGGCCAACAACCAACAAACAAGATAAATTCAGGTAGGGGTGAATGCTATGAAATAGGATGAAGGAGGTTAAAACGTGATAGCAGAAATTGGGGTGTGGTATTATTGAAGAGAGTGGGTCATGCAACATCTCTCCAGGGAGGTAACATTGCGCAGAACAATTTGAGAAGATGAGATGTATAAAGTTCTGGGAAGAGAGATCCAGGATAAGGAAGCCGCAGTTCAGAGCCAAGGCACAACTAGCTTATGTGGTTCCAAGCAGGGAGAAAGCAGCTACCACTACAGAATCCTAACGAGAGCAATGTCACCACCCAGGGCACATTTGGCAGTGCCTGGAGACCCTTCTGATTGTCATATCCAAGGTAGTGGTGGGGGGTGAGTTTTATTGGCATTTAGTGGATGGAGGCCTGGGATACTGTCGAATAGCCTACAATGCACAGCCCCCAACAAAGAATTATCCAATCCAACATGTCAATAGTGCCCGCAGTTGAGAAACCATTCTCAGTTGTCCTTGAGGGTCTTTCATAGACCACTCTATCTTTTCCAGTGATTATGGAACTTCATGATTAAGGAGAGAACTTAAACAGGAGGCTGAAACAACCTTTTGTCCCAGATTGTATACACCTTCTCACAAGAAAGTGTTGTTGAACTGACCATATAGTCATTGTACTAAATGATCGGGAAGTTGCAATATTTCAAAGGAACATATAATAAAATGTTTAATATAGAATTGTTATTACTTTTATAAAATCTTCAGCTGAAATATTAGGGAATATAAACAAAAAACAGTATAAATTCCTTACCCATTTTGAACCCTTTTAATATTGCCTCTCATACCTTAGCTCCATGGCATAACCTTGTCTATTATACATTGCAGCTTAACTTCTTCATTTCTAATTTACATTCTAAAAATTTGGCAGCAAACAGTGCAGGTACCATCATAAGGACTGATTACAATGCAGAAGGAAGAAAAATAACAAGATGAAGGCAAAGGAGAAAATGCAGACCACAGAGATTGGAAATGAGGCAGGGAGTTAGGGAGGTGAAGAGGTAACTGGTCAGTCGGGCTACTGTAGATGGGCATTGCCAAGCAAAGACAGCTCTGAGCTCTCCTGACAAGACTGTGTTAGACAAGAACCAACAAATGCTGCACAGAGAATGGAAGGAGAGAGAAGCAGCAGAAGTCAAAGGTTAAAGTTTCTGGTTTTCATTATACAGTGTTTCCAAAATCTTTCAAGTGAAATATGCTCATTTCTGCTACAAAACATGTCTAGGATCTTGATCTTAGAATTTCCTCATTTGATCATGAACTACTGATTATTATTAATTTTCTTCTCTCTGCCTCCCACCCCATCCTCTTTCTTCTATGTTTGAGAAGAGGACACCTAAGGAGAGAAGCAATGGGAGGTAAATGGCTCCACTGGGAACTAAAATGAGGAGAAAAGCTGGCAGGCCTACAAAGTTGTGTTCCATACGTTGCATCCACATAAATTGAGTAAAATATGGCATATTGATATATAAAGATGCTCAAATAACTATTGCTAGTACATAAATATATAAAATCTATAAGATTTTAAATTACACTGACCAGACGTACCATTTAAAATGAGACAGAACACATCAGCATTGTCCCACTTAAAATGGTACGTCTGGTCAGCCTATTTTAAATCTGCCTGAAAAATTGGGAATTTATGATAATTGTGCTAATGCTGATGTTATGTATTTACCAGTTTTATTTCCCCTCTAAAATACGTGTAATTATTAAAGACATTAAAAGTAGAAGACACTCAATTGGCCCACCTTAATGAGACCTCTCAGTAATGTGATAGATGACTTCAAACCAGACGTGATTCCCATGTGAAATGGTATTATGTATTTATGACTGCATCTGTCTAGTTTCACAGTTCATTAATAAGACTGTCCAAGAGGAGATTGCACTGTTACTGCTTATTGCATTTATTATCTAGGCCACTGCAGTAGACACACATATCCCAGCAAAAATAGTATACAGTTCGGGTATTTTCAGAATCAGTCATACATCTCACACGCTAATAAATGTCTCTGCACATTACTCGATAAATTTACACTGTCTAGAGTTAGGGGGAGCTGAGAGCACACAAATGTATGAGATGAAGGTGTTTGTTCAGAATGGGAAAAAAAAGGAAAAATGGGCCTAGTGAGTACTCCTTTTTCCCACCATTTGAGCACGCAGGCTAGTGAATGTGAAAAGGCCAAAGATGCATCTGGTGCAAGGTTTAATGCTGGCCACAAATGGTTGGGAAAATAAATGCTGATAACAATCAAGTCTAGATCTTACCGGAGAGATTAATTAATCTTGCTTCTGTTTGGAATACGTGGGTTGGGTATTTTTTTCTTTTTTTTGGTTTTTGTTTTGTTTTGTTTTGTTTTGTTTTGGTGTTGGTGGTGGTTTTGTTTGGTTTTGTTTTGTTTTAAGGGTAGGGATGCCTGGGACACGAACTTATCACAGACCGGGTGAGCCACAAGTTAATCATCTGTCATCTGCCTGGACTTTTAGGGACTCCTCTGCGTGGCTGGGAATCCCTGAGAAGGTTACAGGAAATTGCCTGGTGGGTGTAGTTTCAGAGGGCTGGGGTGGACAGCGAACTGCATTTCTTTTCCCATCAGTGTCTAAATTTGTCTCCATTGTTTCTGTTTTTCTCTCTCCTACTAAAATGGGACTTGAGCCCAGTGAGGGACAACAATATCTTAACAGAGAACTCTGGGCATTGAAGACAGGGTCATCTGCATTGTCTGAACTCCATGTGCAACAGAGATTACACCCAAAGAAAACAAAAGAACTACGCAACAGAAAAGGCCACAGCCAGTAAACAAGAGAAACGTGACTGCTGGAACAAGCGTCTTCCTGCAGAGTCTGGAGCTGGAGAAAAATAATAGTTCTTCTCCCACCCCACCCCCATCATGAGCCTATGCCCTTGAAAAAGAGAATCAGGACAGTTAGGTTTTCCTAAGGCTTAGGCTACTCCTTGGGAGTGAGTTAAAGACTTTCAGAAGCTGCAAGAGCGGAAATTTAATCAACAGTCTCATTGCACTAAAGGGTACTCCGGTGGCCTCCAAGTATTAATGCAACTTACAGTAGTTCTATTGTGACTGAGAGAAGTCTGACTCAACATATAACAGTGTAGTCCAATCTTTTTCATTTACGTGGGATATTAGACTTATTAAATCAATGACACATAAGGCGGTGACCCAGATGATAACATTTATTGTAGTTGAATATAGCAAACAACTTTTCAGTCATTCAACAAACACGTCTCTATGCCAGCTTTTTAACTGAGCAGTGGGCTTAAATTCTAGTGTTAGATCTATCAGTACCTTTCCAAATATAAGCATTTGTGGTTTTAAGAATCCCTTATCTAAAAATGTGATATTCATAAATGTTTAAAACTGTGCACTATGTCTTGATTTCAGAGGTTCATAGCAAAAAAAACACAATATCCATTGTAGAAGCCTTGGGTGATTATAGTTTACAAGACTAAAAGAATGCATATATCCACAGCCTTGATGAACTAGATCAAGTCTGTTGGTACTTTTAAGATAGCCATATATTTCAATAACCTCTATCACTATTGTAGCATCTTGGGAAATAAAGACAGCGACCACAGAACTGAGTTTGACTTGGACACACCAACCGGAACTCCCAATATCCTGGCGACATTGCAGCTGAGCACTCCCCAACCCCCTTCTCCTGTGTTTGCTGATGCTATCACTCCTGAAATCAAATTATCCATGACAAGCTGCTCCTAAAGAGCTCATGGAAAATTGGCAAATTAAAAACAAAGAAGATGTTTATACTCTTCCCCAAAGTGAAATTTGCAAAACTTTTACTGTTGTTTTTGCAATTCTTCAACTCCTTTTATTTAACTTATTGTACAATATAATTAATTAACTCAAACAATGAGGGTAGCATTCAACATATGGGAGAATTGAAGGAAGAAATAAATGTATGTGCAGAAGGTGATGGGTGATAAATGAGAGGACAAAAGCTATTAAGATATGCTTTTGCATAATGTTATTATGGCTCATTTCAAAATTCCTTAATCAAATTTCCAATCTTCTTTTCATTAAGCACCTTTTTCAGAAACCACGGACGTATACTTTGCAATAATGGCCCTGGGTCATTTTGCACCCACTCACAGGACTACTACTGTTTCCCTTTGATTTTTGTAGGGGTATGTTGAATCTGCCAGGTATTTGGAAAGCAATTTGCAGGTTCTTGACAGTTGGTCTGTCTTTGAGATCTAGAGGGTTGTGTAGATGAACACAGATTGATGAGGTGCGAGGCAAGCAGAAGACATGCTTTCAAACTACAGCAAAGTACATAATAAAGTTGTTTTACATGGATGTTGAAATTTAAGAGATAATATCAAAAAACAAATTGTACTGGTATCCTAAAATCAAAAATAAGTGGATCATAGGGATTAGGAGAAATTATACATTAGCCCCTAAGAGCCTTGATGGATGTGCTTCTTCCTTCTACATCAACTTTATCCCGGACTCATTGAAACAGAGGTGATGATAAAGAGAAAAATAAAACCAAAAAAATACTTGGGACAAAATTTACATCAATATTAACTCAATCCCAGAGTAAAAAAATTACTTTATTAGAATAAAACCATGAAAAAAATGATAAAAGAAAATAATTTATATTTTTGTTTGCAATGTACTAGCTATCGTTGTATGCACTTAACAAAGACCAACGAATTTAATTTTTCTAACAAAGGTATGAGACATACTATAAATTAACTCCCCTTTATAGCAGAGAAAAACTGAGGCTATGAAAGAGACTATACAATAACTTGCTCAAGATGACAACACTCATGAAGGACAAAGGCAGGTGTTTAACCTTGAAAATTTGGTTTCTGAGTACATACTTTAAGTTCTCAAAAAAAAAAAAGCAAACATCTGTAAATTTTTAGAAAATAAACAGAAAAAACATAACAAGAGAGCAGGTTAGTATCAGAAGAGTCTTATCAGTGGACTTCAACTTTGGCTACAGATTTCCCTGGGGAACTTAAAAAATGCCAGTGCTCGTGCCCCAACCCAGGCCAATGGAACCGGAATCCCTGGGGAGGAGTCTGGCGTTAATACCTTTATTAAAATCACCACAGGTGATTCTAACACGCAGCCAAGGTTGAGGATGACTGAGGTAGGTCAAGGGAGATTTATATCATCATTTTCACTTTGTAGAAAATAACAGTAAGAGTCAATAAATGAATCACAGAAAAATTTCAAGTGGTTGATGGCAAATGATTACTCTCACTTGTAAGCAGAGACATATGAGTGGTTTCAAACAATAGGACATCATTTAGTTCCTATCAAATTAACAAAAAGTTTAAATGTTTTTGATAATGATAATGATGATATTCTTTTTTATCAAAAGAAGCCTATTAAGTCTGTAATTCAGTGCATCCTTCCTAGGAGTATTTAATGAACATGCATTAAAATACTAAAATTGACTCTACTTCTCAGCACCTATCTTACGAAAATAGAGATGGCCATATTCAGTCACAAGCATGTCTGTAATAATATAATTTATAGTAGTAAAACGGACATATTGTTCATGACAAGCATCAGCCGAGTAGGTGGGCACCTCACTGGTACAGGATTGGCACGTTGTTGGTACAGCGTGAGGCATTACGGAGTCTTCTTCATGAGCATGAGATACACCTATGGGACAACATTGTGTGAAAAAAAGATACAACTCTCTACTATGAATTTCACGCGCTGTATCAGTGTAAGTAAAATACCAGAGGGAAGTAAGAAAAACATTAACCATGGTTATCCTGAGGTTGCCTTTGTTTCTTCTAACACCTGTAAAACACAATGGTATAAAAGGGAGAGTTTCGACAGTACAGGTTGTCGCCCACGTGGGAAGGCAGTAAAGTCCTTCAGACTGATCAGATCATTATGCCGTGAGGTCTTACTTGCTTCTGAGCCCAAGAAATGCTGTCACAGCCCCAGATGTAAGGACCTGATGCACAAGGCGGGTAGGCGGAGGTGCTGTTCACCCTGCCGAGGCCCTTAGTGAAGAAGCACTTGCCTGCTGTGCTTTAGGCTCGCGGGCCACTTTCAGCTATCACACCTGCTTGCTGGTGTCACGTTAGTGCTAACGGTGTAAGTAAACATAGCAGATACTTTCAAAGGCCTAGAAGCAGAATCTACATTACTGAATCACATTTCCAAACAATTCTTACCATATTTATGCAAGTTATAAGTGTAAGCCAATTAGCATACATGAATCAGCATTGCATTGTCAATCTGCTTATTAAACCCACTTGTATGTGAAAATGTACAATTATAAATTCTGAGATTTGTTGATGCTTCAAACCTGTGAAGGCATTTGTCTCCCATGTGTGAGTGTGAGCTGATCCTCATTAACCTGTGCCCATTCGGTGACCCTCTGGTACGTCTGTGTCTCCCAGAAAAGGCCAACTGGAGACGTGTGTGTGTGTGTGTGTGTGTGTGTGTGTGTGTGTGTGCACGCACTCGCACGCACACACACACACACACATTCCTACGTGTTTTGCTGAAACCCATCACTTAATCTTTCTTCCTGAAGGCGCCATTTCCTGCCTGAGCCCATTCAGCCCGTAATAATATCCCATTAGGATTAAACAGAAGCCACCACACAATTCAGTAGATGGGATCTAGATAAAGTGGCTTTCACAGTGGGAACGAAATCCTCTATTTCAACAGGAAGCTAGAGCAAAGGAAGCACAGAGCAAGAGTCAGACTGAGCTTCTCTGTTTTTGTGTGTTTCCCCCACAGTAATGAGTGTCCAACAGAAGCGCCTAATCGCTACCAGGATGCAGAGCCCTGAGGGCAGCGTGCTCGCACAGGCCGTGGTGCCACTTACGGTAACACACCTGCAGCCTGGCCTGCTCTGTAGGACCTGGACCCTTTGGACAGTTCACGGTGAAGACCCAGGCGGCTTCCACCCTCCTGGCTGCATCGTGGTCCTGCCTTGCACCCCTGCACGTTACTCTGTGCTCCCCATGCTGAAAGGACCAACGAAATGATGTGGGGACGTCTTGGTGGGCAGCAGGCATGCGGGTACGGTCACACGTCGTTGCCACGGGTGTAAGAAACCTAAAGCCCCCCAATGCCCCCTGTAGGTTGTTCCTGGTCCTGCTTCAGTAAATGAGCCCAAAAGGAAGGCAAGCCCACTTCTGAAAAGGGGCAGCCGGGTGGGGACGTGCTTGCAGACAGCGAAGCCCATAACGCTGCCTGCTGTGGGACACTGACAACGACAGCACAGGAGCGGTTTGACAAATGGGGATCTGGGAGACGGGCTTTTGGGTTCAAGATGGGACGCATGTGGCTTGGAAGTGGTAGCTTTCACCAAAACCAGAAGGATGACAATACCGCCCACTTAGCTATTTCTGCACCCACTGTCACCTCGTTTCCTTTAGTCTCAAAGAAGAAGAAGTGTTTCCATTCTACCTGTTCAAGACTGACACCTCCCTCCCAATCTGCACGTCACACGTCCTAAAAAACTGGGCTTGCCCCACACGGGCCTCTTTCTGTCCTCTGCATCCGACGTCTCTCCTCGATTCCATTTGCTGCAGAGTAAGAGCGTGCACTTGAGCTGCTTCCTTCAAAGTTCAAATCCTTCCCTCAGTCCTCCTGACTTCCCACCCTCTCTCTTCTTCCCTTCACAGCAATCACCCAAAAGAATACGCCACACCTGCTGCCCTAACTCTCTCACTCCGTCTGCAACCCTAAGTAATGCGTCTTCTGCCTCTCCCAGTCCACCACCTCGTTTGTGCGAAGCAGAATTTGATGGCTATCACCTGAATGGACTCTTACGCTTGTTTGCACACAGCGTTGTACTTGGTGTATTAGACGTCTTATCTTTGTAGTGTAGACTCTCATCGTCTCAAGCCTCGAGGCTTCAACAGCTACCTAACTGGGTCACTTGGTGTCCAAGTGTGCTCTGCTATAATCTATTGTCTAGGCTTCTGCCGAACGACCTTCTCAAACCCCAGCCCACCCACGGCAATCTTTCAGCGGCTCCCTCCTGTCAAAAGATAGCAGAAACCGACATGATTCTTGCCCCACGGAGCTTACACTTCAGAGGAGGAGACAATTAAAAAGCCAGTGAAGTGGTGAATGGTGCAAACTGTGATGAGGGTTACCAAGGAAACAAATGCTATTACAGGAATTAAAAGAACAGGGGATATATTTTAGATAAGGCGGTATGGAAACTTTTTTTCTGAGAAACTGGCATTGAAGCACATACACACACACAAAAAGCAAAACCCAAGATCCAGGTGAGGACTCGGGGGACACATGATCCAGAAACCCCTGAATCCCTGACTCAGGACGGGGGTTGGCGTACCCGAGGAAGGGCAAAAAGATCAACATGGCTGGACAGTAAGAGGAAAAGAGGCAAGAACTGTTACTGAAGTAGGTGAGGGCAAACCATGCCTGGTCTTCTGGGCCAGATCAAGGAATTTACATTTCACTACAAGTGCAAAGGAAAGCTTTTGAAGCTTAAGCCAGGGAGACACACCTCCTAATTTTGTTATTAAAACAGCTTTCTGGCTGCATAGTGACAAAAAAATGAGGAACAGAGGGGAAGCTAGCTAAAAATTATTGTCATAGTCCAGGGAAATGACAATGGCCTGAACTATGGTGGTGTCAGTGAAGATGGAAGGAAACAGAAAAATTCCGAGGCGGACTTACAGGCCTTGCTGAATGAAGGGAAAGGAAAAGAAGGAGTAAAAGAGGACCCTGAGCTGTCTCACTGGAGCCATCACATGGGAAGGTGTTACTGAGACGGGGAAGATAGAAACAGATCTGGGGGGCAATTAGGAGCTCAGCCTCGGATATATTCACTTTGAGATCTTCAGAGACACACTGGAGATAATTAGAAATATGAGTCAGAGGAGAGATCTGGCTGAATATATGTCATCTTTACATGAATTATATTTATAGTCATGAGGACAGATGAGATCATCTAGCAGGAGGGTGGTAAGTAAGAATAGAAGGGTGTGCAGAAGAAACAACACCCCAAATTTTTAGGGTGCACTAGAGAAAGGACATCAGAAAAAGAGAGGGAGAAGGTGCCAATGGAAGGAGAAAACAGGAGAGGATGGTGTGAGAGAAGCCAAATGAAGAATATGTTTCAAGGAAGAGGCATAATCAAATATGTCAGTAAGATGAGGGCTGAGAATTAATCATTTGAGATGGGAAGAGAGGCATTAAATAAAAGACATCTGGCCATGTACAGCTAAGTTAGAAAGATCTTGAATCGATAACTCAGAAAGGTAGACCTACAACTAGCAAGTTAGGTAGGAAACATACAGACCCTCACAAAAACTCAGACAAAGATTTAAGAAAATCATCCCCACTAATAAATTAGTAAACCACTTTTTTAAACTTATAGTAACAAAAGTGAAGCCATAGTATAGTGATATTGATATTTTATATATCACTCTTGACATTATAAATTACTCCAACTCTTTAACAAGAGAATAATTCGGGGTGGATATACCAAGAACTTTGACACAGGAATTGCACTTATGGAAATCTAGCCTAAAAAGTTAACCTAAAATACCTGCATGCCCTAGGTTGCTCATTCCAGCATTATTTGTATCAAAAAACTTTTTAAAAATTAAATGTCCCCAAATAGTGCAATGGCTTGGTAAATTATAGTGTGTTCACTTAAAGAAATAGCATGCGGACTAGAAGTAATATAAAAAGTGTTTATGGAAAGTAAATGGGAAGTAAATAATGCACAAAAATATATTTAAACTCTGATCATAGTGTAAAAGTTATTCTGCATTTAAGAAAAAGTACCTGGAAAGAAAAGAACCCAAAAAGCTAGGAATGGTTTTATAAGGGAGGTACAATTATAGATGACTGATCTGCTATTTGCTATATTAGCTATAATGTGGTTGGTATCACTTTCGTAATAAAGATTTTTATTTAATATTTTTGGTGGTATCATACTATTTTGACCTCAGAGATAACAATTCTATCATGAACATATCAAGTAGAAAGGGAAATATTAATATGTATGATCTTTATGTCACAGTTGTAGGTATTTCTTTTAAATAAATGCAAGGCTACCTATGCTAACACATTTATTTTAATAACCATGCTCCTTGGTTTATTCCATTTATAAATATGTACCTTTGTGAGTCGTTGTAAATGTGAGCTGAATCTGTTGGCTAGCAGTTGACAATCTCTTGAAAGATCTTTATTTTCATTTTTTTTAAGATCTTTGTTTTTAGAGTGTTTTCTTTTTCCATTCTTACTTTACTTAGTCAACAGCTGTCAGTACAACTGCCTACTCCATGAAACTCCCCACCCTTTCTAAAAACCAAGATCCCAGACTCTTTAGGACACAAGCACAGTCCCTACTAAATAAATATTTTCAGGGGTTGTCAGTCCCTACCTGAAACCACATTTCCAAGGATTCGGGTGACATGTTTTTCTCTGGTTTCAATGAAGTCTTTGGGCTGGGGAAGCAGGGAGAGACCTTTTTCCGTCTTGTATTCAAAAGGACACACCACAAGTTGTGTTGAACTTTTTCTGAGAGATATTCCATCCAATCACTGTAAAACTAATAATAATAATACATTAAAAATAAACACAAAAGCATGTAAGAATGTAGAAGAAAAATTAAAATATCTTTAAGTAATGACTGCAAATTGTCTAAATCAATCCTTAATTTTAATTTTGAAAAAAAAATTAATAATGTCAAATAAATGTAGCTTTATTTATCTCAACAGGAAATTGGAAGAAAGGAGTGGAGGAGAAGCCTAAAAGCAATGAATAATATATATGAATTATATATATGAATTATATATATGAATAATATATATGAATTATTCAGGCAAGGGAGAGATACTGAGGCATTTGAGGAAAAGAGGGTGAGGTGCGGCTCAAGGAACTTGGAGATAGTAGAAAGAAAAGCTATTTTTTTCAAGTCTGAATTCCAAATAGAATTAACAGGTTTTTGTATATTCTGGTTAAGAGGCAATGTATTATTGAAACCCCTTATACATAAGTCTTTTCTAAGCACAAAATGCCGTAATGCAATTTTTAAAACATGCTTTCTCCAAGGTGAAGGCCGACTGGTTCAGTGAATAGAGCAATCCAAAAAAATCTGGGTGAAGCTAACATTGACATAAATCACATGCAACTATAATTTGCAAATTCATTGTATGAAGTGATTAATCAAAGTATGGCTGAGTTTTAGGACTTGAAACTTTGATCTGACAAGTAGAAGAAATATAGGGAAAGTAGTGGGGATCAGGCTGCAGCGTTAAGGACTTAAAATGTTTTTCCATGCCCGTCACAAGTTTAATTACTTCTTTTTCTCCCTGATGACAGTCCCAAATTAAAATAAATGGACCACATCGAGACAAATCTTAGATACATGTAGGATATAGGAAAAGCTTGAAGCCCATGAATACATTCGCTCCCTCAATTTCTTTTAAATGTTAAAGAGATGGAGGGTCGTGAAAGAGAGAAAGTGAACAGCAGGAACTCACACGGGCTGCTTGTTGTACACTCTCCTTGTGTATCTCAGTGTGAGGGTTTTAAAAGGAGAGACAGCTGGGGGAAGTGGGACAGACAAATGCCGTGTGGTCACGCAGTGTACTGAGCCAATTCCTTCCTAAGTGCAGGTAAATTGTTGTGTATTTAGTGACAACGATCAACTCTATTACAAATTAATGAGGGGTCGGAAGTTTGATTGGGAATTGTCTGCCCACATGTTTGCCATCATCTTAAAAACAAAAAAAAAACAGAAGACTACTCGTAACTAGAAGTAAGGGGATATCTGAAGCCATCAAACTGTAAAGTTCCAGACCATGCACTGGCCAGACCATGTCAAGGAGTCCCGTTGAGGATTCCCTCTGAGGCTCCTCAGATCTTTCTTGAATACCTAGTCAGCGTCTCACTTTCTCAGAATGCATCATTTAGAGAGTTCTCATGTCGCCTGACCTCCTTGTTTTTAAATGCCCAGTTTCCTAGTATTTTCCCAAGACCCTTTCGAATGACTCAGAACCGAGGAGTAGTATACTGCAGAGGTAAACAGGAAGAAGGCTGACTCCTCAGAACCAGGGGCTGCTGCCCCGTGGTATGTAGGCTTGTGAAGCAGAGATAAGAAGGCAAATAAAAACAACCACGTATTTGTGACATTTGACCACAGACAACCAACACAGTGAACAGGTTCAACAAACATTTAAACATGTTTAATTTAAGAAACAACATTCCTCCTGCGAATGCTACATTTTCATGGGGAAACCATGTAAGGAACTGTCTGGGAGTGTATGTTTTTGTCAGTTACTTAACACTGACATTGAACAGCACAGTTAAAACTTGGCAAGTCTTACGATCTGTTCCTTCTCCAATTCACCACAGAGGCTGTTCATAGTTTTCAACTTTCCACAAACCTCTGACCCACCCTCTTAATAGCTAACCTCTCTTCCTTCTTCACAGAGAAAATGAATACAAGTAGAGATGAACTCTCCCAGCTTCTCACCACTAAGCCAATTTGCATTCAGTGACACCAATCCTTCCCTCTCTTGTCCATTCTCTTTGCAAAATGGGGTGCCCTTCCTAGGGTCCCTTGCCCTCCTATCCTCCAGACTCTATTCCTTTCCATATCTTTAAGCCCTCATTCAGTCAATTACTAAATGCCGTTCCTTTTCACCAAGGTTCTGCCAGCACCTAAGGCACCTGTGTGCATCTTTGTGAAAAGATAATTATGAAAGGGCCTCACTTCCTCTGGATTATGTTTCTTGGTGCTACACCAAGGCTGAATCTTACTCCCGGTGTGTCCCCTCCCCAGGCACCTTTGTGTGATTCAACCATCACCCTATTAGCTCCTATTGTGTTCCTTCAAACCCTAATGTTCGCCCAGGTTCACACCAAAACATAACTCATTCACATTGAAAGAGAGAGAGGAAGGGAAGTAGATATAACCTCAAAATATTCTTTCTCCCTAGAAAATTCTTATTGTTTTACAAAGTTTCTGAAAATATTGTCTATATTTGTCTAGCCATCTTCCTCACCTTCTACATAGGCTTCAGTCCACTGAAATCTGCCTTTCACCTTGATTTCTCTGCTGAACTCATTTTTATAAAAATCTCTATTTTGCTCTTTGGCACCACTAGTGTAGTTAGCTGTTCCCTCTTCTCAACATTTTCATACCCACCCCACCCCCATCCCCACAAAAACAGTCCTAGCTTTCCTTCTATCTTTGACTCTTCCTTCTCTTTTTTTATTAAATTTATTGGGGTGACATTGGTGTATAGTTCTTTATCATCTACGTGTTGCATTGTGTTCTCACCACTTAGAGTCATTTCTTTTTCCATCACCGTATATTTGAACCCCCCCCCCACCTCCTTCCTCATCCCACTCCTCCCTTTCCCTCTGGCAACTACTAAACTATTGTCTGTGTCCAAAAATTTTTTTTTCTATTTTTGATTGTTCATTTATTCTGATCTTCAGATTCCACGTATAACTGAGATCATATGGCATTTGTCTTTCTCAGTCTGACTTATTTCACTTAGCATGATATCTTCTAGTTCCATCCATGTTTTTGCAAAAGGTAAGATTTTATTCTTCGTCATGGCCAAGTAATACTGCATTATGCAAATGTACCACAGCTTCTTTATCCAATCATTTATTGATGGCCATTTAGGTTGTTTCCATATCTTGGCTATTGTGAATAATGCTGCAATAAACTAGGGGTGCATATATTTTTTTGAATTAGTGTTTTGGATTTCTTTGGATAAATACCCAGAAGTGGAATTGCTGGATCATAAGGTAGTTCCATTTTTAACTTTTTGAGGAAGCTCCATAGTGTTTTCCATAGTGGCTGGACAATTTTGCAATCTCACCAAGAGTGCACAAGTATTCCTTTTTCTCCACATCCTTGCCAATACTTGTTGTTGTTGATTTATTAGTGATAGCCATTCTGTCAGGAGTGAGGTGGTATCTCATTGTGGTTTTGATTTGCATTTCTCTGGTGATCAATGATGTTGAACATCTTTACATGTGTCTATTGGCCATCTGTATGTCCTCTTTGGAGAAATATCTATTCAGGCTTCTGCTGATGGTTCCTTCTTAACTCTCCTTTGCAGCAACTCTTCCTCTGCCAGCTTCTTGAATGTTAGAATCTTTCAAGTTTCTGTGCTAAAGTCTTTTCTCATTCCACACTCACTGGTTTGTCTCGTTTTCCCAAGAATTTTAATAAATCTATCTCTGCTAATATTAATCCAAATATCTAGCCAAAGAGCTCCAAAACTTCAAACCTATATACAGCCAACTGCGCAAAGGACAGCTGTATTTGGATAGCTTGACAACAACTCTCAATATGGAACTTGTTATATTTCAGTGAATAATGTAACTACAGTAGACTTTCTGTTAACTGGAACTCAAGCAACTAGCATTCTCAGGCAATTGGCAGAAAACAAAAGCGAAAACAAATAATACTACATTTATCCAGCATGGGTGCTGGTTAACTGAGAGGGTCATCCATTGTCCTTGACAGGAACCACACAGCCCATTGATTCTTCACTATTTCTTTCTCTCTTCCCCACCACTCAATTGTGAATCATATCTATTCTGTTTCCTAAGTGTCTCTTAACTCCGTCCAGTATGCTGCTTATGCTCACTACCTCCCCGCTCCAGAATCCGAAGTGCTCTAATTGCTTTTCCAACCTCTCTTTTTGCCCATTTTCTAGAATTATCTTTCTAAAGTAATAATAAGACTTTGCCCTCTGTTGCTTTAAATTCCTCAGCTGCTCCTTGTTATTCAAACACGCAGTCTAAAACTCTTTAAAGTGGCTTACGAGGCCCTGTATAACCTGACTACTGTTCTCTCTGTCCTCATCTCTCACCATTACCTCTTCAAATAATGTCCTTTGGTCTCTAGATCACATCATACTTCATATCATCACACATAATATTCCATCTGCATGGGGCATCAGCTCTCTGACCCCAAAACACTATGAGAGACTAAGCCCTGCCCTTCCTTCATGGTTCAACCTGGCAATCACTTCCTCCAGAAAGCTTTTACTGACACTCCCTATATCCCACTACTTTCAGGTCTGGGATAGGTGGTCACCTAAATTGTAAATTCAAGAAAGATTTTAGTGTTAGTCATGTGAGATGCAGGGCCTGTTCCTCCAATGTTTTAGCAATGCTTCACTCCGGCATGGACTTCATTCTCTATGAGACTTTTTTCTGGAGGCAGGAAGACTACATCCTTACAGCCTGCTGCCCCAAGGAATTTACAACATGATAGGAGAACGAACTATCAGGAGGACAGGGAACCAGGAAAAAACATTATTGTTTAGGCAAGTATCATTTAAGCTTTGTAAGTGATAGTAAAATATATTATATACAAGATCCTAGATCATCCTTGAAGCCATTCCTCCTCACCCCAGCTTAAAATAACCATTCTTTTCTCCCAATGGATGGTTTCTGGGTATTTACTATGGACTGGGTGACAAGCTTTGCTCTGGGGATACACAATTAAATAGGACTTTTTTTTTTTTTTTTTTTTTTTTTTTTTGTCTTCACAAAGTCTGGAGGGGGGCTGCAAATAAGTGAGCGGGGATAATACAAAGGGCAATTGTTATAATGGAAGAGAGCTGGATGCCAGAGAGTTCCAGGGGAAGAGCATGATTCCAGCTTTGCAGGTAGGGATGAGGTTAGAACCACACATAGAGGGCCACTTACACCTCTTAGAGGGTTTTGGTTACTCCTTAGACCAAAGGGGAGTCCATAAGAGTCCCGGGACTAGAAGACAGTCAGGTGAGTCTACTGAGATTAAGAAACAGTTGATAGTGTCATGGATTTAGCTAAGGGCAGAAAGAATAGGGACTGGGATGAGTGGAAAGATTAGAACTCCACCTAGAAGAGTAAGTAGAGAGGGTTGTTGGTTCATTTAGATGTAGATAGGAGAGAAAAGAATTAAGAATGATTCTCAAATGATTCCATCAAGTTATCTACTGATCTCAGGAAGAGGGTGTGAGGCAAGTTGCCTATAATCCTTATAGTGGTACCAGAAATTCTGGCCCTTGATTACATAGGAACCATAAGAAACAATAAAGGAATCAGCTTTGTTTACACTAGAAAAACTCTAAATCCTGATAATGACAGTGACATTTTTGTTTCAATCTATGAAGCTACCAAGGAAGACAGTTAGAACAAAGACTACCAGAAAAGCTGCAGAGATTCTCCTTGGGAATTGTAAAAGTTGGAATGGAAAAGCACATGTGTCAAATGGTGAAGCAGAGTTCTGTCCAGCATTAGAATGCCATTTCTCTTTTACTTCCTTTCTAAACTGTTTGACTCAAGAATATCACGATTACATTGGATGGCAGAGGCCCTTGAAGTGCTCTTTGGATTGTTAAAGTGTTGTGTTTTATTTAAATTCTTATTCACTCCAGAATAGTTTTCTTCATATCTAGCATCATCTTCTTAGAAACTGAAACTATTAATTTAGCAATTTTGCATTGCCAGGAAGCAAATTAATGAAGAAAAGTAAAATAATAAACAGCCTTGATGATGATGATCAAATTAGATCAAATACTACAATTAATGCACTTTTATTAAGTATTTTGAATTATTTCCTTTTTTAAGAAAGTCTCACAACATTCGAGGGTCATGATAAAACTTTCCTTCATAAAATAGGTGGAAAACTGCCTTCATTTTAAAAAACCAAAAGATAAAAGCAGAGTCGACATGAAGCTTAAGAAAGATAGTTGTCTTCAAACTAAAAATAAAATTGAAATGAATCCTGAAAACAAGAAATAAATTTAAAAAGTATCATGTAAAGATAACTAAATTCTGTATCTTTGTAATCTCGCTGAGTCAGTATTTCCTTTTCAAAAAAAAAGCTACTTAAGAAAAAGTTTTTACTGGTAGCTTTGCTATTTTCAATCAAACTGCCAGTTAGGCATAAATGAAAAATGTATTTGTTCAAGTTGGGAGAAAAAATTTGGGTTGGGATCGGTCACCTGACAAGAGAGAATGAATGGGGATCAGAGAGAAGCATTGAAACTAACAACAGACTATTTGTCTTGTCGCTTTATTGTCTCCATATGGAGCTATTAAAATAGAACAATGCAGAAGCAATACAGTAAGCTATAGCTCAAGTTCAATCTTCAATTATATGCTTTTTGACTATGCAGAAAACTGTATTCAAATTGTCCCTAAACCCAATTCTTGTTATGTGAGTTGAGGATTTCTGGACAGAATCGGATACTTTATGGAGTGACCTTTTCTCTAGATATCTTTGCTGGGCACACTCAGCTTTGTGGAACTGACTTACTTGTAGTTCAGCTCTCCCATCTGGTTTTGCCCTGTGCAAATGTCTAATGGAAAAGCTTTTAAGTGGGAGAAAAACAATGTGATAGATGTCTTATTTTCCTCTATAGTTGGAAACAAAGCTTTGTGACACATTTGCTAAAAAGGGCAGTTTATCTGTGTGTGTGTGTGTGTGTGTGTGTGTGTGTGTGTACATGTGTGTTTAAGATTAAATAGAAGCTTAGGGGAATAAATTATAATGTCTTCTAAATATTGGAATTATTTGTGTCTTTCTTAAGCATACATGAAGTTTGGCTTTTAAATGACCATAAATTCACCTCTCCCGTGCTAATGTTGTGAATAGTTTATAATGACATAATATTAATATCTTCTCTAGAATATCAAAGATAGACATTAAAAGAAAACACCTTATGCAATTAGGTGGGTGAGTGGGAAGGTTATTCTAACAACCACAAATAACCAATCATATTTTTCTCTCCGAATTAACTAGATTCTTAATGGAATTCATCCACGGTCTTGTAGTTATAGGAAGGCAGTCAAAGTCAGTTTGTGGTTAAGATGGCCTCACACAGGCCATCCATTTGTGTCCTGTACCAGAAGTGCAGAGACACTCCCAGAACAAATCAATATCAATGTCTAACATATACTTCAAAACATTTCTCTAAATTAGTTTATGCAATTCTTTTTATTTCAGAACCATTCTCCTTTCTCTTTCCACCTCTGTTTTGGAAAAGTAAAAATATCTTTTGGAAATCTGGGAACTGGTTAAATTTCAACACATACTTAGGCACTTCACATGGGAGATGAAAAGATGATGGGCGTAAAACAAATACAGTTAAGAGGAGGTGATCATCAATTTTAAGCACAAATAACACATTCTTCTAAAAAAGGAGCTACATACAGATGTGGGAGTCTTGAAACAGAGGGCAGGAAGACTCTCTTAGGGTTAAGATTTCAGATCCCGGGAATGAGGGCTCCCTCCAGTCAGATGTCACAGTGGGCAGGAATCTGGAGTCCTGGTGCTTACACTTTAGAATGCGTAAGAATTGTCTGGCGAGGTGGTGAAAAGACATATTTCAGGGCAACACTCCCCAGAGATTCTGGCTCCTTTGGTCTGTGATGAGATCTGAGACTCTGCTCTTCTGACCCTGTAGATGATGGTAATATGGCCGGTATAAGGATGGAGACCTGGTCAACTAGACCACTTCTAGGACCTGCAGGGAGATGGCTTGAAGCTATCCAGATTCCTCCAATTGGAGTGGTCCTCAGCCTCTCCACATGAGTGGCACATGGAAGGGAGAGCCTTGATCTGCCCCTTCTCTCTGACTTCCTGGTGACCATCAAAGGATAAGATCAGGGTTTCTTGATAAATCCAGTTTTATTATATACTTAGTGCCATTGTTCACCTAATGCCTGCCTCCAGAAGTATTAATACCTTTCCGACTTCTTTATGTGAAGTATTGTGATCTAGTGGGAAAGGTAAAAAGTTTCTACAGTTACCATGACCTTGAACTGTAGCATTATTTGTTTAATAGTATTTTATAAGCTTGAGCTCAGTTTCCTTTGAGATAAAAATGGTGGTGTTGATAAAAAATAATTTACAAGAGCTGTCCAGAAAAAAATCCCACCATAAATGTCTCTATTTTCATATTACATGGATGGATATTTTCTGGACAGTCCTCCTATACCTCAATGAAGTCATGAGGATCAGTAAGACAAAGTAAAAGCGCCTTTGAAGCTGCAAAGCATTCCGAAATGTCAAGGGCTGTTATTAGAGATTCCTGAAAATATTTTAATAAGGGAAACAGATTCTTTTGGACAAGACAGAGAAAGAAGACTTAAAATGCATCATCACATGGAAGGCGAGTGAATAAAAGCTAAAGTTAAATGTTTCAACAAGTAAACAAGTACCATATCTGATTATCTGAGTGCTTCCTCTTTGGACGAGAAAGAGAACAGAAACCTGAAAAGCAGGATAGAGTGCATAAAAAGAAAAGACAAGGGTTTGATGACAAAATTGGTCAACCTCACAACTTTGCCTGAAGTCTTGAACCTTGGGTGGAGCAAAGACAAGGAATACAGTTCTCCCCCTTTCACAACACCCCAAATCCCCCAGGAGTGAGAGAGCTTTGCACTTTTTTGTCTGTTTGTTTGTTTTGCATTACAAGTATTTTATGTATAGAAGTTTGGTTCGACAGGTATATTTTAAAAGAATTTTTAGTTATTTAAATGTTTTTCTTATAAAACCATATCCTTATTCTCACAGGGTATATTAATAATATTTACATAGGACAAATACTGTTTTTCATTTTAATAGTAATATCCATATTACTGTTAAACTCAAACTCATAGAATGAGAAATCACATGAAACTATTTCTGCTCCCATCCCTATCTCCTTTCAGTCTATGAATTTTGTGTCTCAGACGATTCATTTATAATCTAATTATTACAATATTTATCTCAGAGAGAGATTAGGATCTTTAGCCAATGTTTATAGAATATTCGGAAAGTCCCTACCATAAGAATTAGAAGGAAAGTAAACGACATTAATATATTACGAATAATCAAAACACAGTAGCAAAAGAGATGATTGAATTCCAAATGTTTCCATTACTCTTTTGAAAAAAAATTTTTTAATAAATGAACTCCTGCTAGATGTTTTCTTTCTTGAGAGATAATCTTTCCATTAGTAGAGTAATTTGCCAAGCAAAACCTTTGTATTTCCTCAGATTAGCTTGTTTTTCTTCTTTTCAAATAGATAAAAGTTCTGTGAACAGGTTATTAAGAGGCCGTTTTTCATTTACAGAACATGCGAGGCTTGGGCAACAGAGGGAGGGAAACTTGTGCACATCATATGTGTGAGATTTTTGCCAAGAGAAGAGACCCCCTGAGACTTCTATCACAGTCTGGCTCTGGGATCAGTTTAACAACTTGCTTTGAATGCATATGAGTCCTGACTGCTAAATTTGCAAATGCCTCCCCATAAAGGTTATGCACCCACTGTAAATGCAGCATCTATTCAAAAAGATGGCCAGGTTGGTTGCTAGGAGATGGTGGGATCCTCTCAGAGAAAAAAAAAAAATCAGTCCTGACAAAAAAATTTTTTTACATAAAGACCTTTTAAATATAAATACCTTTGACAGCAGCTATTATTATTCACTGAGTTCCTTCACATCTGAATAAATGGCAGAAAATGATATTATTCATATGCCATTATACACTAAAGTGTTAAAATAGAAGAGTCTCTTGTCTCTCTCCCTCTCTCTCTCTCTCTCTCTCTCTCTCTCCTCCCCCCACACCTCCTCTCTCTCCCCTCTCTCCTCTTTGTTATTGCTAAAGAGAAAGGAGAAACCTTTTTTGTTTGTTCCCCTCCCCACCCCCACACACGGGATTTCTTGGTTTTCTTTTTGAGATTTCCACTCTAACATAAACCTCTCAAAACCTGAGCCCAATGATGTGGATTACTGCATTTCCCCTCCAGACCCAAATGCCTATGTTTAAAGGCCTGTCAAAATGGAGAAGAAGAAAGCATCAGCAAGACTGAAAAGAGTGCGGCCACCTCACCCCTCACCCCATCGAAGAGGGGTTCAGGGAAAGCAGATGAGAGGCTGTGTGGCTGGGAGGCAGCCATCCGTCCACTTCCATGTCGATGTTCGCAGTTTTCTCCCTGCTGGGTTGACAGCAGACATGGCTCCCCTGCATGTGGGTCCGTGCGCCCCGTTTCTGCTAAAAATGACCCTAACAAATAAAACGTGAAGCAAGTATTATAATAAGGCTGTTTATAAATTGTGGAGCCCACAAATGAAGCAGCCGTCTTCCCTAATTTAGTGAACCCTGCCTGTCCATGGAGGACCTCTGGCTGAAACACAAAAAGGCACACTGGGGCCACAAGCCAGTAGCCGGTGGCCACACCTCCCTTTTGCAGGACCTGTTGCCCCGACAGTCACAAGAAGGGATCAGTGTTGAAACACATTGCATTAGCATGAGAATGGCCACCCCCAACTCCGGGGGTGTTATTTTTGTTGTTATTGTGAATACTGTACAAAGTTTCCCAAGATTTTTTTTCTTTGGTAGCATGCTTCAGAATCAGACCGAGGCCTGTTTCCTTATATAAATATTGACATGAATCCCTCAGTTTATTTAGCATTTTCCTGTGAAAGGCTCGGTATGATAATGTCCCTTCATCCCCTTTCACACATTTGTTCTGACTCTGGGCACCAGGAAGTTCTGATTGTTTTACCCAATGCTTACTGGTCCAATGACATTTTTTCTCTTTTAGAGACAGACATGGTATGTTTCCTTTCTTGAAGTTCTCATGAGAGTTTCTTAGACTGTTTCATACACAACCAAAAAAACAAAAAAAAAAAGGTGACATGGTTGTAGCTTCTCCTTTTTCTGCTTATTTTTTGCTTGCCATTTTTGTCAAAGCCTCCCTAACCAAGACCGTTGCTAACTGTATAAACTTGTAGAATGCCAAATAAGGAAGCCCCCCAAAATTCCAGCAGCACACGCTAAATTCCTGGTGAGTGAATCCACTGCTGAATCGGGGCAGAATCCCTTTGAGAACAAGACAGGCCAGTTCCATTCTGCTTTCTGATGGAAGGCTTGCGTGAGTACGGAAGACCCTCAGCTGCCTGGCACCGTGGGGATGGGTAGGTGCCAGGTGAGAGCCCACAGCATCTCGTTTTGTAAGTGTTTTGGACCGCTCCAGTGTTTCTGATGCAGATCTCCAGGTATATAATTTACTGATCACATAACATTCTGTTTGTGATGATAAATTATTTCAGTTCCAAGAGTTAGCATGCATTTCTTGCATGAATAGAATTCATTCACTGATTTCTACACAGAAATAAGAAGCACACATGGAAGTAGCAGGGGGATGAATACGTTGGGATGAGGAGAAGCATTTGACCTTCCCTGTTTGCCCTTCTATCGAGTCTAGTCCTTTTCCTGGTGGGTGCAGGTATTTATGGGCCTGCTAGGTAGCACAGACCGTGGCAGGTGGGAATTTACGGAGAAGCTCTGGGGCTTTCAACCTCACAGGAGGACCTTCCACGTCATGGCTTCCTCTGAGCTCTGAGCTCGTTTTTCTCAAAAACATCAGCTCTGGCTTGGGAAGCTGGTTTGATCAGAGAAAATCCCTGGTGGTGAAGACCGAGACCACGATGGATTCTGGGCATGTTGATGGCATCAGAGACATGCTGGGTCCAAAGCACCATAATCAGTTCAGCCTGGTTCACATGGACTCGGGAGCCAGGCCCACAGAAGCAATTGTGCCTGGGCTCATCACACAGGAGAGACCCCAGGCTTAGGAAAGGGGTGGCCTGAGGAGGATGGGGAAGTGAGACATCATAGAAGGGTCAAGGAAAGGCTCTTAGGGAGCGTTATCTGGCAGCAGGAACAGCCCGAAGCATTCCTCACTGCACCCCCTGGCTTATCAACTGAGACCCCCTCCTCCCTGAGCAGTAAAGCAGCCCTATTGCCCTCCATGGTGACAGTTCCCAAGGCACGATGCCATCATCCCCCTTTCGGCTGTATTCTTTTGCAAGTTACACTCCAGGTACGATTTATTTCTGGTTCATTTCCTGTGACTCAGTTATACAGGATGCAAAATTATGATAATAATACTTGTCTCCAGATAATGAATAAGGGGTTTGGGTTTCTCATAGCAGAAAAGTTATACAAATGCGAAGTATCATTACAGTTAAAATCCATGACTAAAGAAATTAAATTTCCTGGAATGTTTTATATCTAACAAGAATGTTTGTAATCCTCTGCATTTACCGCTAAATGAGGTGGACTACAAGAAAGAAGATATTTAAAGGGGAGGAATGAGTTCAATGGGAAAAATTAACAAATGGGAAAATTGCAGCACTGTATTTTGTACTTTACGGAGGAAAGGGGTTTGGTAAACATGCAACAGGAAACACTGTTTGATTTCTGCAAGGGAAATTTAACCAGCAACAGATTCATGTAGAATCATCAAAGGGGAGATTTCTATACTTGTTTACCTTTTGATATGCAGCTGAAAAAGAACACTGTGCCTCAGCTTAGAAGAAGCTGTATTATGAATAGTTTACCCAGTTCTGCAGAGAACTGAATACCTAACTGGACACACAGCAAAAGAAAAGTGTTGCCATAAAAAAGCTGAAAAATAAGAAAACAAAAAAGATTTGGGGGGATTCAAATGGGTTATATATTGTTAATAAGTCCCCAAATTTAGATTGCTTTATTCTTCATAAGCACATAAGACAATCAAATTCAGGGTTTTTGTTTTGTTTTGTTTTTGTTTTATGTCAAATGTCGTTTGAGAACAAAACCTATTGGCCATTTTCTATACCTATTTCTATCTCCCTTTTTGTTGTGAGGTCCCAAATTTCTGATCTTGTGAAATCAGAACAATGGGATAATCAGTATTTCTGGAAATCTCATACATTTATGGCATCATGCACACTGATTTAGAAGTTTTTCCTCTACATAGGTAATAACTGGTGGTGTCTCAGGCTATCAAACTAAGTAATGCCAACCTCCACCCCATCTTCACCACACTAAGGATTCCTCTCTGACCTGCCACAAGTACAACTGCTGGAATCACAATATGCCAGCCCATTTCTGTGCTTCCTGACAGACGAGGAGACTGTGATGTTGGGAGCAGTGGGCAGAGTTTGCTCAAAAATATACCTTATACCAGCTTCAGCTCTATTACCCACCAAAAGCACCTCTTGTCCTTCAAGCCCAGGACACAGTTCTCCCTGGGATCCGTCTGACTGCACTGCCGTTCCAGGCCATTTCTGAGGGAGGGGGTGCTCCCTGATCCCAGTGAAGTGATGTTTGCAGACCTGGATACCAGACTGTGCAGATGAGAAAGGTCACTCGCCTCCACAGCCTGGGCTAGGGTGCACCATGCCCACATCAACTTCTCTGGTCCCACAAATCGTACAGAACTTGAGGTCAAGCACCCCCACCTCACACACGTGTCTTCACATGCTTCCCTCTCTGATACCCCAACAAAGTATCTTCTTCAGACAGATGTCTCCCATGCAGGGTCTGCAGACACATCACTTCGCCTGTCCCTGTGGAACTCTATTTGCCTTTGGTCCGTAAGGACAGATCAGGAGCTTTCTAAGGGGGTCCCAAAGACAGGAAAACACATTTGCTCAATGGCAGCAAAGACTTAAACTATGTAATTAGATTGAAATAATTTGATCAGGATTTACTTTGGGAAAGTAGGTAGAATGGGGAAGATGAAGAGATAAATCGATACGCTCATATTTTTAGCACATTCAACTCGAAGACCTATTCAATTAGATGTTTAATTATTTAATTATAAAATATTTCTAACCTATAGAAAAGTACCCAAAGTATAATACACACAATTGACCTACCATAGACATTAAACAAATACTACTATTTTACAATATTTGTTTCAAATCTTTTAGTTTGAAGAGATTAAATGAACTATTACAGAGTAAACAATGCCTTCTTCTTCTCCCTTACTCATCTCTCTCTCTCCAATCAGAAAGTGGCGTGTATCGCTCCCATGCCTGTTTTTGTACCTCATCTGCATAAGAATGCACGTACATAAGATATACATGAGGGCCGTCCAGGAAAACCTCCAGCCTTAAATGCCTCTATTTCATAGTTCATGGCTGGATACTTCCCAGACAGCCCTTGTACCATTGCTTCTGTGTTTTAAAATTTATATAAAGGTTTTCATGATGTTTTAGTTCATTGTATAGCTTGCTTTTATACTCGATTATATTTCCATTTTATCCATATAGTTCTAAGTACATCTAGTTCTGTATATGTTCTATACCATCCTATCCTGTGATTAAATCACAGTTTTTAGTCCATTCAACTAAACAAGAAGGTGTAAGTTGCTTCTACTTTGTTACTGTCATATACAGTGCTGCAACCAATGTCATTGTACACATTTTCTTGAACATTTGTGTGGAAGTTTCTCTAGAATAGACACTTAGAAGTGCTCAGTTTCTCTTTGGAGAGGTGACACCGATTCCCAATTTGCCAGGGATGTATACCCATTCGTGTTTTTTCTCATCCTCACCAGCCAATAAGATAAATACAAAGCTGCTGTGTTATCTCATGTCTCCCCAAAGGCCGGCGTGGCTGAGCACTCCTGTTCGTTTTGTCCTTCATGGCCATTGCCATTGTTTTCCTAGTCAGTATTTCAACTTTTCCTTATTGATTTGTAAGAATCCTTTGTCTCTTCTGGATATGAATCTCGGCTATGTAGATTGCAAACATCTCCTCTAGTCTGCTTACTCAGTTAATAAGAAAAAAAGCAGAGCTTAGGATAGGATTATGATATTAATATCAGGTAACCAAAAAATGTCTAGGCATATTTCTTCTTTGGATAAAGATTTCTTTTCAGAGCGTAGCATAAGGCTACTTAATGTTTATCTGAAACCTTATATTGTATATACTTCTGAATATTTTCAAATGATGTGACAGTCTTTAATGCTTATGTCTTGGCATCCTTTTACTGTTTATAAATATTGCTAAAATGGATTTATACAATAAAAAACAGATTCTAAGTCTACTAAGTCTGAGTTTGAATTATCAGAGAACGCCAATGGAATATCCTCTAGCAACTACTTATCTTAGAAATCATTTTATAAAACAAATCCTGTTCTTAGTGACATAGTTTGTTCTCTGCCCACAGTACCAGGGATAGCTTCATTAGAGGTAAATGTGTATCTGTGTACATATGTGTATATTTGTATATGTCTAGAGAGTATCTTTATTTTAATCTTACACTCCAATTGATAAATTAAACTCCAAGGAAACTATGTCTTTATGGCACCAGTGCAACATATGCATCATGGAAAAGTAATTTAGTTTTGTCTTAATTCTTCACTCATTTCCACTAAAATAAATACAGAACAGATTCAGAAAGCTGATGCTGAGGACAGACTTAGTGAATCTGTGAGCCCATGGCTGGAAGCCTAAAATATTATTTTGAATTAACCTATTAACTCATTTGAGATAATTCTATCCAGATTTTAGTCTGTATTTATTCAACTGATTTATTGTCTGTTTTTCTTTCTCCCAAATGGGACTCATTAGGCCTCTTTAAAGCAATGTTTTCCATGTTTCCACCATTTTTATTTTTCAGGGTACTTTATGTCCTAATTATTGAGTTATGTATCATGTAGTCCTAATTATGAAACTGAGATTTACTGTGTATCCATTTTAGTGGGTAAGTCTGTATGTATGTCATATATATACATATATATATATATATATATATATGTATATATATATATATATATGCAGACATTGTGTCAAAAATGACCGTTTTAAAAAATGATGATTACACTTTTAGAGGCATTGTACCCCTTTAAACATTTCTATGGATTTATGGAGATTTCTCACATGAAAATGGATTTCCCCCCATAACTAGAAATATTAGAACCAACCGCAGACCACTTAGCAACGTATCTCGTGTCTTACTTCATCTGCTGCAGAAGAACAAGGCGATCTTTGCTTTCGAAACAGCATGGAGAACAGAGCCTGGGCAGTCTTGGGCTGCGACCTTGCCTCTGCCACTTGGGTGGGATCCTGATAGAGCCACTTAGTGTTTGTTAATCCTTCTGTTAAAGTGAGAACGCCCATCTTCTGAGGTGGGTGTGAGATTACCTGTGCTGGCCAAAGCAATATAAAGTACTCAGTAAATATTAGCTTTTCCAACAGTGTCTCCCTGACTTCCAAGAATATCTTCATTAGCAGGGTCCTCCCTTGGGTTTCTCACAACCTGGAAACTATCCCAATGTAAAAAAAATCTTATATTGATTAGTTCTTACTGACTCCCCCAGAAGAAGTGAGGTATACTAAGGAGACTCCCAAATTCTGCCCAATTGGGGAGTGTGTCTGCCATATATCAAAGCTTTATAAAATCTCAGCTAAACTTTGATTCCTCACAGCCTCACATGTGCCACCAACTCCAGAAATTTGCCTAAGCACCACTGCAAAGATCATATCCTAAAGAACTGTAATACAGCAGAGAATCAGACCTTCCCATCAGCAAGGCTAGGCAACAGATTCACAGAGCCAGATACTTCCTAAAGGCATTCATGTGCCGTATCAGCTTTCACAATCCATATGTGTGAAGGTCTCTCTCTTTTCAATCATAGGAAATTGAGGCTCAAGGAGGCCAGCAACACAAAGGAATGAGTGAAGACAGGACTTAAGAGTCCTCTGACTACCTGAATTTTTCTATTATATTGGGTTGAACTCTATGAAATTGCCAATTTTATAGGCAAAATCCATAAATTTATATAGTTTTTCCTATATAAAGTTGTCTCAGTGAGAAACTTGTAGCAGTGACACGCGAACACTAACATGAACTAGCTGAAGCAAAAACAAGAAATCTAATTGTTGCACAGACTGAGAACCCTGTCACCTAACTGGAATCAGGCAGAGACTGCTCAGAGGCTCAAATGGGAGAACCTGTCTCTCTCTCATTATCCAGACTTGATTAATGAGGAAATAAAAGCAAGATAAAAAGAATAAGAGAGAGAAAAATGATCTCATCAAGACGAGTTAAAAACAAAACCAACAAATGGCCAATGGCAGTCAACCGACATTAGAATTAATTCACTTCTGAAGTTTAAGAAATGTATTTCCTTAACATTGATAACATTAGTATCTATAAAATAAGAAAAATAGTCAAGTTGCACAGAATGTTTTTAAATATCAAAGTTGGCTTTTTCACACAAATGAAATGCTTACTATTTCATCTATCAATCCCTTATGATGTCGTTTGAAAATTAAATAACGTCCCTCTACTGAACCAAAGCCCACTGTGTTATTCAGATTTAGGCTTGCATATTCCTGGCACCTCCACTGTCCCAAATCTCAATCAAACAGGAATTGATTTCAGGTCAGAAACAAGCCAACTATTTACATCTACCCTACAAATTATATTGGCAAAAGTAAATGAGAAAGGATTTAACACATTATGGAAAGCCCAGTCTGCCATCACAACACGTTAGGTGCTACACATAAAAATCACTGTTCAGCGTAAGCAGGAGAAAGTTTTCAGGGTCCAAGTGTGCATTTAATATAGGTTTCCCCCACTATCCAAACGTAGATAATTCCTGTGAAAATTTTCATGAGCTGAAATGAAGCAAAGTGAAGAAACAAATACCATTAATTTACATGGAAAAAAATGAGTTCCCAGACCCAAAACATAACCTATCAAATCATTCCAAATAACATATAAAACCTAAATTAAAAAAAAAAACCCACTAATGTATAGTAAAAGCAGGGTTGCAGAAGGCAAATCAAGATAAAGCACAGACACTCACAGACATGGTTCAAAGCTGTGGTGCTTGATACTGAGATGCTGAGTGCAGTTGTGAGTGGAGGCAGGGAGCTGGGCAGGGCCACCCTCACTGCTCGGGATGTGTGCTGCCTCTGCAATGGCACACTGCAAAACAAATGCTGAGGACTAGTTTTGCTTTTCACCATTTTTCCCTAACAGCAAAACTTGTGTTTGAATTTCTTTCAGTTGTGAAAACAGGTGCTAATGTCGTAGACCTTTCCATAAAGACAAAGTGGCATAATGTGAACTTTTGAAAAGCAAGGATGCCTTTATTCAATACCCTCCATTTCTTTCATGTCTAAGTAGAAAATAAAATTAGATGTTCTACTATTTTCCTCCCATACACCAATCAGCTACTGGGCATCACTTGATTGTATACCACGCCCGTACAGTCACTGGCACAGATGCCTGAACCCAGGCAAGGCTGGCCCAGTGCTCTGTGGTCCCTGTGAAAGACCGCTGTGTTCTTACTATTTAAAACAACACCCTGGTGACACGGCAGAAGAACAAGGGAGAAAATTCAATGCTGGAAGTCTTACTAACTCTTTTCAAACTCATAGGACAGAATTACTCATGTGATACACAGAGAAGTCATAGTAATCAAGAATCACAGTCCATTATCTCAGCAATCACCTTAAAAATAATTTTAGAAGTATTTTTTGTCAGAACATTTTAACTGAATTTGCTATTTTCACCCCAAAACCTAAGTCCTTTGATCAACAACTAATTACACAAAGCAAAAATTTTCATTTAAATGCTATGACACCTGGTCTTGCTAAAAATACACCTGAAAACAAAATCTCAGGCATGTCTTCTTTTTCATTTTTCATAAAACTTTCAAATGTTCATGCTTATTCTTTTTGCAGTATATTATTACTGAGAGGAACTCTTTGTTCTACCTGTATTCTGATCAAATTTTGACAACCACACATTTCATAGAGTACAAATTGAAGAATTTCTGCCAGTAAAGAGAAATTTTCATTAATAAATACTGATACATCTCCATTTTTAAACACAAATGAAGTAAACTGTTGGTTATTGACTTGAAATTATTTAATCAATTCCTATTTTTGGTAAATAATGAACATATTTTAAGAAGAGTTAAGACTGTAACTGCTTTGATTCTTCTTACAATGACTCCTGAAAAATCAAAAACATTTCTAAGCATCTACCTCACCTCTCCAAAGATGGGTATAATTAATTCTATAAACAGTAGTCGTTTTTTGAATTTTGATGTAATGCCCTTGAAAAATGGGATAGCCATAAATTATTCCAAGTACTAGCATTTTAGGACACTTCAGAATAGTGGCTGCAAAGAGAACTCAAGGTTAGAAAAGAATTATAAATGAATCAGTTTGATTTTCAGTTGATTCCAAGTCTCAGTAGTATCTAGCATTTAAGTTATTTAATCAGCATTAGAGGAAAAAAGATATTACTTTGCCATGGTTTCGTTTTTCCTACTAAAACACAATATTTTAAAGTAGCATAATAAAACATCAAAGATTTTTTAAAAATATTTCTAAGAGCTATTTTCTTATTTCAACTATTTTTAATTTCAAGAAGAATGTATAGTTTGGACATCTCCGATGATAGTGTTTGCTATGTATAAAGAACAAATGGAGAGTACATCTGACATATTAAGTTCTCTTTCAGGGTTCAGTTACAAATAAAGAAAGAGAGGAGAAGGAAAAAGAGGTAAAATTACAGAATGATCATGTGTTCCAAAAGAAATCCATCATCCAACTTTTTCTGCAGGATATCAGTTGATAGCATCAAAAGATAAAAGTCTCATTTGCCAATCACATCTCCTAAATAGAAAAACATTTTAAGTGCCAGGCAAATCTCGTTTATAAATGTTCAGATGTGCTCCAGATTATGTCCTCAGGAAATCTAAGTTACGTGTTCTTCTAAGGAAAATCTTAAAAGGAATAATTATTGAAATGATATTACCCTGAGTTTTTCCAGACCGTTATTGTACACATAAGATTCTCCCATGGATGGTGTTTCTACCCTTGTCTGGCTGCTTAATGCTAGCCCTACAGTTTTCTTCTCCTGACATCTAAGTTGCTTTAATTATACAACAGCTTTCATTTGCATTTCACATCAAATTCAAATTTGAATAGTCTTCCAGTATTGGCTTACCTCTATCCAAATAATATAGACTGGCGCGGTAAGAGGACTTGTTCATTGTGTTATGTGCAGAATTGCCGAAGAACGTGCAAACAGAAACAAAAAGACTAAAAGAGAACATCGTTGTTATCTTCAAATATCTGAAGGACTGTCGAACGGAAGAAACATTACAGTAGTCACCCCACACTTGTTTTTTCGCTTTCTCTAATTTCAGTTACCTGCAGCCAACCGGGGTCCAAAAATATTAAATGGAAAATTCCAGAAAAAAACAATTCATAAGTTTTAAATTGTGTATCATTCTGCATAGCATAAGGAAATCTCATGCCGTCCTGCTCCATCCTGTCCAGGACATAAATTATTTCTTTGCCCAGCATACCATGCACACTTAACACGCTCCCTGCCCATGAGTCAGTAGCCATCTCGTTTATCAGATCAACTGTCAAGGTATCTCAGTGCTTGTGTTTAAGTAACCTTTATTTTACTTAATAATGGCCCCAAAACACAAGAGTAGTGATACTGGCAACTCAAATATTCCAAAGAGAAGCTGTAAAGTGTTTCCCTTAAGTGAAAAGTTATGTATGTACAAAAAAAAAATCATAGTACGCATATACGCATACAGGGCCTGGTACTATCCATGGTTTTAGGTATCCACTGGAGGTCTTGGAATGGATCCCCTGGTGATAAGGGGGAACTACTGTATATTTATCTTGCTAACTATGGACAGTTTAATGAGGGCCAACCAGTTTTTAGCCAGGAAGAAGGAAAAAGCCTTGAACAGTCACAATTGTCCAAAAATAGAGTGAGCTGTCTGATAAAGCATTAAGTTAAGGCTGATTATTTGGTAAAAATAATAATGAGAACAATAATGCAGGAATTTCTCAATTGGGAAGTTTGTTCATCTGGATACTTGCTAAGACATCTTTCCACTCCAAGAGTCTTTGACTCACTTGTCTTCCTCCAGTCCCTCCTCCCACTTATTTGCCACCTTACTCCATCTTCCAATCTACTCTGATCTGACAACCCAGCTTATGTAGTCCTTTTTACTCTTGTTTATTAACCACCAAACTGTCTCTGTTCCAGACAGCAATATTCTCCAAACTAAACAATCATGAAGTTATTAAACTGCTCAGATCTGCAATTTCCTATCTACTTCAAGGGCTGGTTTTGAGGAATAAATTAGATCATTTATATAAAGCATTTAGCACAACTCCTGGCACATGGTAATTACTAAATATCTGATGTTATTAGCCATTATTATTGTACCCCAACTCCCAGATCACTGTCTCCACGAGGCATGTTTGTACTAATCAGACCCAGGTTTGGTGGACTCGCTGAAGCAGCTTCTCTCACTCTTAGTCAGGCAGTTATTTCCAGCTGTTTTGAATTTGCTTAACGACTTTGGGATAGAGTAGTAGAATTGTAAGAAATCCTCAGCTGAGAATTATACCTGTAAAAAGCAAAAGTCTACTGAATTTGGTGTCAGTCTAGAAGTCATCAGAGATACAACATGCCTACTTGAAGCAAAGGAAACGTCATGTCTTCTGTGGATAGCCCAGTCTCTGGCCATGTTTGTAATTAGAAGTCAAATCAAAAAGTGGCATGAACACTGAGGTCCTTCCCTTAAAAATAAAAGGAACGACAAATCCAAATCGGTAACATTCAACGAAATAATGGACCAGTACACCTCAAAAGTGTCAGAAACATGGAAGACAAGGAAACTGAGAAATGGTCATAATTTAGAGGAGACTAACAAGACAGAACAACTAAATGCAACATGGAATCCTGGATTGGATCCTGCAGCAGAAAATAAACATGACTTTAAAAAGTGGGTGAAATTCTAACATAGTTTGTTACGTAGCTCACATATTGTATCCTCATTAAGTCCTCGAGTTTGGTAGCCGTACTACGACCGTGTACGATGCTGACACAGAGGAAGCTGAGAAAGTGAGCTGGAGAGTATAGGGAACTCTACATTATTTCTGTAAATTTTCTGCAAATCTAAAATTATTTTAAAATAGAAAGTATAAAAACAGCAAAATACAAAAAAATTTAAAGTAGAGATAGTTTAAAGATATTACACTTATGTACTATTTACGCTTATGTCGCCCTTCATGAAACACAAATACGTCCTACAATGAAATAAAGAAAAATAAACTTTTAAAAACCACAAAATCAATTGTTATAGACCGAAATGTGTTCCCCACCAGAAACAAAACCAAAACAACAACAACAACAAAAACTCATATGTTGAAGGTCTAAGTCCCAATGTGATTGTACTTGGAGATAGGGCCTTAAGATGTAATTAAGGTTAAATAAGGTCATAAGGGTGGGGACCTGATGTGATAGGATTAATATCCTCATAAGAAGAGATACCAGAGAGCTTGCTCTCTCTCCTGTGAAGATACAGTGAGAAGGCTGTAGGCCAGGAAGAGATCTCTCACCAGAACCCCACCCTGCTGAAACTTAACCCAAGACTTCTGGCCTCCAGTACAGTGAGAAAATGTATTTCTATGGCTTAAGTCACCAAGCCTAAGGTATTTTGTTATGGCAGCCTGAGCAGATGAATACATCAATGTATTAGTTTTCTACTGTTGCCATTACAGGTTACCACAAACTTAGGGGTTTAAAACAACACCAATACAATAGACTCTCCATTAACCAGGACCTAAGCCACCGTCACTTTCAAGCAATAGTTGCTTGAGAGTCCCAGCTACTTGAGTTCCGGTCAACGAAGTGTCTACTTACATTTATCTGACATCTACCACTCGCCATGTGAGCCGGTTAACTGAGAGTCTTCTGTATAATCTTCCTCTGGTAGAGGTTAGACGTCTGAGACACAGCTCACTGGGCTAAAATCAAGGTGTCAGCAGAGCTCTATTTGGGGCTCTTTTCCAGTTTCTAAATCCCCTGCATTTCCTGGTTCACATTCCCCTTCCTCCACCTTCAAAGTCAACCACAATAAATCTCTCTCTGACTCCACTTCTGTCGTCAGTCTCTTTCTATGACATGGCTGGGAAAGACTGCCCTTTTAAGGACTCCTGTGACTAGACGGGCCCATCCTAATAATTCAGGATAATCTCCCTATTTCCAGGTCCGTACCTTTACTCACATCTGCAAAGTCCCTTTTGCCATATGGCAATATAGTCACAGGTACCAGGGATTAGGGTGTGGCCATCTTTTGGGTGCTATTATCTGCCTACCACAATTAATCTCTGTTGACATAAGAAAACAGGCAAGAGTTCAAACTCACAAGACTATTAGGAAGATATAAAACCATTTTGACCAAATCAGGAAGGTTATTGGGCGCCTCTCCGTGACTTCCCTGACAGGGCAGCAGGGAACAGTCCAGCTAAGAAAGCCCTAGTGATGAATGTACTCTGCCCTGGCAATTGAGACTGGAGAAAGGAAGAGCAGAAAACACAACACTCATTGTTCGTTCATAGGCCACATGTGATACCTTCAGTTCTGGAAAATGAGAGAAGAGAAAACTGTAGTCAAGGAATACCTGTGGTTTTCCTTCGGAACAAGCTTCCATCATGGGAGGTATTGGGCCTGTCTTCGTAACGATAGGTCAGAGATGACTATGGAGAGAAACACATATGCTCATCCGTAAGACTAAAAGACAGGCTTACAAATCAGTTCGAACTCCACTTCTCATCAAATGATCAACTCAGCCAAAAAGGAGAAGCAAACCTAGCTATACAGGGGCAACACAAATATATAAAAGTCAATAATTTTCCAGGTTCAATTAGAATATATAATGGAAGAAAAATTGCAATCACAAGAGTACTCAAATCATGATACATGTACAACTAAACAGGTATAAAGAAAATTATAAAGCTCTACCAAGGGGTATGGAAGCAGCCCTCACTATGTGGAGGGATACACTCCTATGTCATCTTTGAGTAAGAATGTTCTAGATTTTCATCTTGAGGAAGAAAGGCAGAAGCACAGCAAGCTATCGAATGAGCAGAGTAAACTACTGAAAGGGAAAAAGCAGCGTAATACCTTGGGCTGGTCAGTAGAAAGACCTGTTTAACTTTTTAAAATATTAGTCTCCATGTATTACATGTCAAATGCTTTGTCCAAAGCTTGCATAATTGTTTTCTTGACCACAGTTGAAAATAAGTACCCTGCTCCATTACTTTGGTACACGCAGTTTTCATGTATGAATCTCAGTTCTTTCCATATTGAAACCTCAAAAAATAGAAGTAATTTTTACATTGCTTCATGATGTCTACTCCAATTCCTATTATTTACTGATACTGAAATCTTAGTATTCTAAGTTATTTGCTAAGGAACAACTAGTAATGGTTAGAAATTTTTTCCATTTTATAAGAACTTCTACCTTACCATTCCATTTTTAACCAGCCTAAATACTATAGTATGTATAAAAGGGTGAGTATACTTACTGATTTGTCTTGATGTTTTCTTTTAAATGCTCCCCACATGGAGTTTATTATCATGAAATCTGTTTCACATTATTAAAACCAGCAGGGTAAGGCATTGACAGTCATAGAACAGTTACAGTTTAAAATGCCATCTTAGCCCTTTATCTCTAACATCCTTAAAAATATGAGATTCTCTATAATATTGAAATTCTAAGTACAGTCGCTGTATATTTTAGGTTTCTTCTTAGATAAATATGTCTAAAATGATCATTTGTAGGTTTAAATAGAAAATCTTTCATGTTTAGAGATTTATGACTTCATGTTTAAAAATTAAGCATGTTTAGAGATTTATAAGGAAAATCATTAACTCTAGGTATTATAATATCTGAATAAAAGATGTTTGAAACTCATAAACAAAAAAATGAAAGAAGTAATTTTCATTATTTCTTTGTAATTTGGAATTCTTCCATATCTGCTTCATCATTTACTCAGGGGGTGTGTGTGTGTGTGTGTGTATGTGTGTGTGTGTGTGTGTGTGTGTGTAATAAAGAAGTTAAAGAAGTTACAAAGGCATTTACTTAACATAACTCCTTTGACATTTTATTTCTCTCCCCAGCTTTGTAGTTATAATGATGTAGTCAAATTATGGCATATTTGCTTCAAATATTTTAATTTGATGATTTATTAAACTTGCCCAATTCTTCATCTAGTCTGGAGCAAGACCCACAGGGCACAGATGACATAGAAAGGGAAATCATGGAAGCATATGTAACGCTGAAGAAGTACGGAGAACTTAGAAATGAGAGAACAGTCATCAGTAGCTGGGAGAGTGAGGAGCAAAATGGGATGAAGGAAAGCGTGAATCATTCTCAGGTGAGTGTAGCCGAGCTACGTCATCATGGGATCCATTTCCCTGACTAAATAGGAATATTAAACCCTTCACATCCTCTTCCTCATGTGTAAAATACAAAAGAAATAAACAAACGGTCCTCCAGTATTTAACTCCCAATATGGTTGAGTGAACCCTAGGCCCTCTCTATTTATTTATTTACTGTTTTTGTTGGTGAAATCATGTTCTTTTCTGTATACAAATATTTTAAAGCTGTTTAAAGAGATAATCATATCTCTAGACAATTTTTCACTTCAAGAAAATGACAATACAGCCTGACCAGCGCTGGGGAGCTTGAAGTCTAGGAAGGAGTGAGATCAGAGCCAAGGTATGGTTCTGGGTTTCTAGAAAGCAGTATTTCAAAGGGAAACAGGTGAACCCATGCTCTCACACAGGATGTCGTGCTTTTCTTTCCTTGTTCGGGACCAGAGTGACCAGTCTGAGCAAAGCCAGGTCCAACTCATCCTGAGTGTGGAAAAGTGAGAGAAACTACTTCTTTTCCTTTCTCCTTTCTCAGCTCCTTTCTTTCTCCCACTTCTTCTCTGGGGAATTTTAATGTGTAATTTAGAGTTGGGAAGGAATATGGAAATAAAGGTTCAGAACAAATTCAATCAAAATGTGGGTCATGAGACTTCATTCCAGCAATGTTTTTTGGGGGGTCTACATCAAGTAATGTGAACTTAAATTAGGAAGATTTGACCCTTTTCACAGCACACACTACAACCAATGCCCAAAGAGGTGAGTCCATTGGCTTAACACAGCTGGGCAGGCATGGGGTGACCCAGTTATAGTCAGGAAAGGTAGAAATGGCTAAAGCCCCGACGTCATAATGCAATTCAGAGAGGCAAACCCATTGCTGCAGTCTGAGGCAGACTGTAAGAAAATGTGGTCTCAGAACCCAGGACTGACCAGCTAATGTCACTCAATAGATATCAGTGAGAATAGTGTATAAGAAACCATGTGCGCTATTTAATGCAAATGATCACTTAGCAAGCTTGTCCAACCTGAGGCCCGCAGGCGCAATGCAGCCCAGGGCAGCTTTGAATGCAGCCCAACACAAACTTCTTTAAAACATTTCAAAACTTATGCACAGACCTTATTATTATTATGTTTTAGCTCATCAGCTATCATTAGTGTTAGTATATTTTATGTGTGGCTCAAGACAATTCTTCTTTCAATGTGGCCCAGGGAAGCCAAAAGGCTATAGACACCCCTGAGTCTTGGAGGAATAAGGGAAGGAAATGCCATTTTGAAGTTTCTAATTCTGTGTAGATTAAAACAACCACCACAACAAATATATTAGCTAAAAATAAAATAAAAAACAACTCTTCTTTTCTAAAAAATGATAAGAATTATTATAAAAAGATTATATTAAGCCAAAATAGGGAGGGTGTATGAATGGAGAAACAGATGTCTCACCAGAAACCGCTTTCTTAAGAAATTACTCGATTTTCAGAATAGCTCTTCTGCCCCTAAACCCAGAAAATGATTCCACAAGCAATGGCCTGAGAGCAAGCTCCCATGACCCCTCTCCTAGACTCTATCCGTCAGACGTCTTCTTAATGCCCTTTTCATTGAGTTCCGGAGGACTGCAGCCAATAGTAAAATAAAATTACAAATATTCAACCTTGATATCTCCCAAATGTAATTCATTGCAAACACTTTAGTCCTTAATCCTTAGAGCTCGAGTACCATTATTTTCAAAAATCCTAATCCTGTTAGTGATAGCCTTTTAATTATTATTCTCAGGATAGGAAAAAAATCCACCATGATCAAGCCACCTCCAACCTTGTCTCTTTATTTTTTCTTTTTGTTCAGTAAGAATCTTGAGGCTTTTTCTCCCATTAGCCCATTATTCGTGTTCACCGAGAGGCTATATTCCCATCTGTTTGTGACACAATATGTCATTGTCCAAGAGCTACTTACGATCAGTCTACTCTGGGGGCAAAAGAGCTTTTGCCACACACAGAAAAGTAAATGTGTTCAGATTGCCCACTTTCAATCACTTGGCTAAGTATAGTGCAATGAGCGACAATACTTTTTATTATTCTCCCTAGGGACAGAACGATGTTTAATTAGGCATTTAAACGCGACTGTTAACTTATACAGACCTTATCACAAATGGTTTTTCAACCAGCTCAGTGATCTGAAACACCAATTAGTTTCAATTCACACATATTATCTGTCCTTCATTAAAGCATTTAGTTCAGAATAATCTAAATTCCTTCCTATTCAAGAAAGTGTTGATATTTTACTAAGGAATATATATATTTTGTCTTTTTACTTTTTTTATTTTTATTTATTTTTTTTTTTTGCTTTTTGGTATGTGGGTAGCTCCCTGACTGGGAATCGAACCCAGGCCGCAGCGCTGACAGCGCCAACGCCGAAGCCTTAAGCCACTACACCATCAGGGAACTCCCCTATTTTGTCTTTTTAAAAAGGCATCTTGCAAAATATCTTCCTATGCATTTGCTTTTTTAATTGTACAAGCATGTGAAGCTGCCCCTTCTGAAAATGCCCTTTGTTGCGACTGACGTTCTTACTCTGAAGTCCTATTTATCCCATGGGATCTTCCTGGGGGGCACCAGGAATTTCTCTCCTGAGATGACTGCTCCCACAAGCACATCAGCAGCTGCTTCTGTCGTGACCTACAGGATTCCAAGGCTGTGCCACCCTGACTCTTAGTAACGCATGGCCTCTCAGAATGCCCTTCTCTCCAATGGAGTAGACAGATTCACAGTAGTCTAGTCCTCCTGCACAAGCTCACAAGCCCCAGAAGGACGTGTGTCCTGCTCACTCAAAAGCCCAGAAAGTACATAAAAAGAGCATAGAAGGAGGCATATTAATTAGACAGGGTTTTCCAGAGAAATGGAACAAATAGAAGATAGATAGATAGATAGATAGATAGATAGATAGATAGATAGATAGATGATAGATAGATAGATAGATGATAGATAGATAGATAGATATCGACTGATTTTTAAGGAACTGGCTCACATGATTGTAGGGATTGGCTAGTCCAAAAACCACAGATCAGGTCATCAGGCTAGAAATTCAGGGAAGAATTCATGTTATAGTCTTGAGTCTGAATTCTGCAGAGCAGCAGGCTGGAAATGTAGGCAGGTCTTCTAAGTCGAAGTGTTGAGGACATTTCTTTCTCCTTTGGGAAACCTCAGACTGTTCTTCAACTGAGACTGAGAAGGCCTTCAACTTCAATTGATGAGGCTCACCCACACTGGGGAAGGTAATCTGCCTTATTCAAACTCTACTGATTTAAATGTTAAGTACACCTAAATATACCTTCACAGCAACGTTTAGACTAATGTTTGACCAAACAACTGGGCACCATAGCTTAGCCAAGTTAACACATAAAATTAACCATCACAGGAGGAGACTGCTGACTAGAATTTGAATGACAGTTCTGCCACATACTTACTCCAAGACTTTCCCTATTTATCTGTAACATCTATTTATCTGTAACATATTTCTCAAAATGAAATAAAAGAGGAAAAATGTACTTTAAGAGTGTCACAAGCATTTGGTTAATAAAGTTGTATTTGCTCTTATTGATTTACTACCAATAATGTACTGAAGAGACCCATGAGGTCAGACAATTAATTTTGTGAACTCATCCTAGAAAAAGTGTTACACACCTCTTTACTGATTATTGCTAAGGTCACCTTCAAAGTACTCCCCTTGGGAAGCTATGCACCGACACCAGCGCTTAGTCCACTTCTCAAAGCAGTTTTGGAACTCTTTTTCTGGAATGGTCATCAGAGCTATCGTTGTACACAAAACCTGACAATTAAGCTCCTGAACTTGCCATCAGGTGCCAGTTCTGATGGCCATTCCAGAAAAAGAGTTCTGAAACTGCTTTGATGGGCAAACTTGGCACTGGCGTCAGTGCACAGCTTCCCAGGGGGAGTACTTCAAAGGTGACCTTAGTGATAGTTAGCAATGAGGTATGTAGCACTTTTTCTAGGATGAGTTCATGAAATTAATTGTCTGACCTTATAAGTCATTCTATGAGCCATCTGAATTTTAATTCAGATAATTAATTATCAAACTAGTCATATTTTGTTGTATTCAAACAAATATGGTCTGAAACTAGGATTCAGGTAGATTCCAGTCAATTCTGTATTTAGTCCTGGACATCTATATGGGAGGTAATATACTGAACCCACTGAGTTAACTTAGACCACTAAAATACCCAGGAAAATTGCTTTGTAATTTATTGATGGTCAATGTAAGTATGGCTGTATAGTATGAAGAATACTGTTATAGAAATTATATACCTTAATTGTGTGACACAGTCACTTGACCTCTCTTGACCTCAATTTCCTTCCTAGAAGATAGGAAATTTGGACAAAATTACTTTAATATTTCTTCCAATTTCAAATTGGAGTCTATTAGGATTCATGCTTTCTTTCTGAGTAGTTTATATTCATTAAGGAGTATTTGATGTTGCTTAAGTCAAATGTTTTAATATTTCAGATTTATTAAGGCTTAAAGATAATCTGAAACTTCAAGACGAGAAGATTTTATTTTCCTAGACTTTAAGGTCACATAGCATAATAACTATTTGTATTAGCTACTACAATGAACTCACTTATTAGGTCTATTTTTATATTATCTCTTCAAACTTTTTATTCTCAAAAGATACATGACTAAATCTTCCTTAACCAATTTGGTTTCAGCTACTTTTATTTGACAGTATCTAAGGTGATATTTATTAGACCTGTTCTTGCTCCAGTTTAATACTTCTCAGTGGAACACTCTACTGTTAGGAATGAATGGTTTTATTATCATACTTTTTTGATCAGTTGAGATTTTTCTTACTATTTTTCATAGTCGGTCTTTACTTATAAACTACAAGGTATATTTACAGAATAACATTCCCAATGGCTATTTTCAGAAACAAAGCTCAATAATAATTGAGTCCTTGTAAAAGGAACAGCAAGTGTTTAAGTGGGTAAATAAGTAAATTAACAAAAAGGAATGAAGAAATACTCCAAGGAAATCAACTCTTCCTTTTCATTATTTTGTGCCCGATTATGTCTAGTACAGGGCTTGATGCATGTCAAGTATATTAAAAGTGAGATTTAAAATTAGAGAAAATATGTACAAAAAAAGACAGAAGAAAAACATATCCAAGTGTTGACTACACAGCCATACATCCAGTCTTATCTCCACATTTCTCTTATCTCGTCTAAAATTCACTCAACAAACATGTCTGGCATCCACTGTGTGTCTGGCACTCTGTCAGCCACTAAGAATGTAACAGTGAGAAAAACAGGAAGGCTCCCCACCCTCCCAGAATGGATACCTTCTCACCTCTTTTGAAACCATACAAAAGGGGCAGCAAATCAAGATGATGACTTTATTACAAGCTAAGAAATCAGGGAGATTTTTTTTTTAAGTAGAGTTGTTTTTACTTGGTATTTGGTAAAGTGTTCAAAATATATTTCAGTCACCAGACCATCATTTTTTTCTTTTGAAATAGAGAATCTGAATTATCTTATTCATGTAAGATACTTGGGCACTCACCAACACACACCCAAAATTGATTGACAGTGGGAGGGCGTCTTTCTGAGCATGTTATTAGTTAATGACCTCATAAGGCTCACTTTGGTTGGACTCGTGAACAACTCAAGAAGACAGCTATCTCTCTAGGTCTGTGGCAACATTGTACGGGCATCAACCTATATGCTGGACAACCTATATGTAGGACAGCTTCATGCTGTCCTACAAGGTTGCAGTCTTAGGGGTAGGATATTGTAGCCACTGGATTCAACATGTGGACATACTCACTCACAAAACCATTTATTTGATACTGATTTTCTCCCTCTTTCATGCTCATGTATACTGGTACTAAAAAGAACTTTTAAGAACAAAGTAATTAATTCAAAGACTTCTTAAGTATAGTGTCAAAAAGAGATAAAATTCAAACTAGTCCGTTGAAATAGGTATTGAGTGCATGAATAAAAGATTTAGTAGGAAATGTGGTTAGAATTATTGGCTGGAATCAGGCTTGGAGTTTTATATAATTTAAAATTATTTATGCTGCTTAGGAATCATTGTGGAGCTCCTGCTATTTGACAATGTAGTGTAAGTCCCTGGGGACACAAAGATGAATAGAGGTATAGCCCCTACCTCATGGCTGGACCTCAAATACCAGCCAAGTGTGGTTTTGCATGCTGAGATTAACCACGGAAACATGTGACTTTTTTGTATGCCAGTAAAACACAGGCTTTGTAATTATGATGACATCATTTTTTAACATCTCCCCTTCAGAAAATAAAACTATGGTTACGATGAACATTCATTAAAATGCTCAGCACACAATCTTCATTCTCTGTTACTAATACCCTATTACTAATGCTCTTCTTGGTGTGAAAACTGGCAACTCATGATTGGTGTTAATCAGAACATTAAATTAACTATATCTTCCCTAGTAGTTTCAATAACAAAAGAGTACTAAACTTGGAGAAGACACTTATCGTAAATGTGATATTACATACAGAAGCTTTTCATCCGAGAGAATTTCCAAGTATATAATTTGCGGGCTGCTGCTATACCCTCTTCAGTCCTGAAATGAGGACTGTTGTCCAAATTAATTTTTTATGCCCAGAAATCTCCACCAACGCCGAGCCCAGCATATAAATGCAGATCACTTACGTCTGTCATGCCTGCAACCCTCTTGTCCTGATTACGCCAGTCAGATGAGATGGCTGCCAATCTTCATCTCAAAGATGGGTCTAGAAAAATGATTTAGAAGACACTTGATAAACCTCCTCGAAATTGCACTCACAACACTAAATATTAGCTACTTCCCATTTGTAGAAAAATAAAGCTTTTGAAAATTCATTAAAACTCTCCACAACCACCCCAGTTTGCCTTTCCTGTTTTAATTCAGAATCTGGCTAGACTGTAAATAAGGTTCAAAAAACTGAAGGTCTTACTTACCAGAGGGAAGTGCTCTGTACTAAGCTTAAATGTTGTTTGCTATCATTTAAATACATTTTTCTTAGTCCAGTACCATAGTCTATTTATCTGTCAACTATTAGTGCTCCTCAAACAGCAATGGAAATAGCTTTCCTGATATCAAGGAACATACCACCTTCTATAAAGATTAATACTAAAGCACCTGCATAATTAACTCAAATGTTCTTAGCTCCTTCCTTGTTATTAGCAAAATAGAATAGAACGAGTGAAAAAAAGACTGCTAATCATCGAAATGATAATAATTCAACAGGTAGAAATTATGTCAGCAGACAGTATCATTTATATATGTATTTAGTAGGACATTTATTTACTCTGCTCCAAAAAGGATTTCAGGTATCTTCAGTAATTTGTAAAGTATCTTCAATTTGTTGAAGGACAATTTTTAACTGACTATTTATGTAAGTCTTGGGTAGAACATTAGAAAAATTATGCCCAAAAACACTTAGAGCAAATTGTACTAATGTAACATCTCACACGGTAAAAAGGATACCCTGTATGGACAGGCATCGGTGGGCTCTAGCAACTGTGTGAGTTCTTTCAACTTTCGTCTTTCAATTGTGTAGTTTTCCTGACATTTGACATTTTTTACCTAATGCTCCAACACAGTTAGCATTACCTAACATAGAGCCACTGTAGTCATTGGCCAAGGAAGTAGTTGCCCAGTTTCTCCCCTCCCCTCCAAAGCTTTAGGATCATGAGGAAATATTTCCTTCTCACTTTAAACTTATTTGGAGACAAGCATTCAGTGACCTCACAACCAGGTGCCTACTTTTATCAAGTTCCTTAGTTCCTTTGTGACATAGCCAATGCCGTTTCTCTCATTTGAGTCATAAAAACCAAAAGAAACAGGAGTAAGTTGTCTTGTGCACAGCAAGTCATACAATCTGTGTATGAGTGAGAAAAAAAAATAATAAACTACTGACTTTCTGCCTTCCATTCTCTTTACCAATCAATACGCCCAGTTCCCCATCAAATATAATGAGGAATAGACGAGGTGGCACCAATCTTTCTAAATCCTTAGGAAATTCAACATCTCTTTCCCGTGATAGTTTCACGTTTCTCCTTTATCACAACATTTTATAGGCAAAACACACGAACAATACTATGAGTTTTATTTTCTCCTCATTCCCAAATCTAGTTAAACATTATAAAGAAGCAAATTTTGCCTGAGAAGTTTCAAGACTCAGCTTTTGATACCTGTTTTCCTTCTTCCTTGTCATGTTGGTCCCTCTTCAGCTTTCTAAAAGTGTATCCCCATTAAATCTCATGTTGGGATTGAACATACCAGTTTTACTATAACATAGATTTGTAAATATAAATTGATATCACTGTGCTATCTTTCATAGATACATTTGCTTTAGAAATAAAAGGATGTATCAGCAGTTAGAGCCACAAAAAAAGTACTGTCCTTACTGATTAGTAGAGCAGCATATATGGGAGTTCCTTTCACCATTGGTAAAAATGTCACCATGTGGAATCAAGGGAATTTGAGGCGAAGAATAATAGTGAAGTGATGGAGAACGTAAGAAACGTTCAGGAAGCAACTAGTTTGTCTAAATTTTAGGCAACACAGAACAATGTAGATGAGCATGAAATACCTGGGCCCCAATCCCCACTGTAGCACAAAGCCTGAAATTAGGATTCAATACTAAGAACTGCCTCGACATCTGAGGGCATGTGAGGGCCTCAGATGGCCTAACCCCGAGCTCCCTTCCCCACATTGCTCGTGTGGATGAAGTCCCACAGCCAAACACGGGGCCCAGGCACGGTGCCTGCTCACCCCTCAGGAGTGAGTTTCAGTTCCCTGCCAGCTCATGGAATTAGTCAACAAGCCAGCTACATCCTCCCACAGGAACCGGGCTGCACCTCGCCCTCTTGTTACTACAAAGCCTGTCTCCTACGAGATCCTGCTTGTTCCCTCTGTTCTGGAAAGCCCGTGCGACCTGCAAGGCACGCCGTGGCCTCCTCCCTGGGCTGTGAGAGTATGTGACAAATAAACTCCTGTCTGTCCCATTTGTCCTGTGTCAGGTACCATGTGTTTTGCCATCCCCATAACCAGAGGGTAGGAATCCTTTCCTCGCCAACTGGGTAAAGATGAGGCAAATAAAACAACCACTTTTAGCTGTGTGACTTTGGGGAAGTTACTTCACCTCTCTGTGCTTTGGTTTCCTCATCTTTAAAAATGAAGGTGTTAACACTACCTGTTTTATAAGGCTGCTATGAGGAGTAACACAGTGTCTGGCTCAGAGTAAGCACCATAGAAGTTTCATGCTTCTTACATGTCAGTCACTGCCTCAACATGTTACATGTTTTAACAGCTTTGATCTCACCACAAACCTTTGAAACAGACATAGTGAGTTATTCTTATTATTGTTATTTTTTACTATCAGTGAGGAAATTGAAGCAGAGTGGATGAATCATGTGCTGCCTGTTACCACCTGACAAGTGGCTGCACCATACCTGAGATTCAGGCAGCCTAGTTCTGCAGACCACACCTGTGGACGAGGGTTAGCAGGCCCCCAAATCCACCCAGCTGATGCTGCAAACAAGGACCCCTGCACACCCTTTGTTACAGCACTCAGCAGATTGAACTTCAATTTCCTGTTAAGTTGTTGCCACCCTCGTTATATCATATGCTCCCTGTAGGCAGAGATAGCATTTATTATTCATTATTGAATCTCTAGTCAAGTTCCTAAAACAGTGCACACTCTGTCATAGATGCTCGGGCAGCTTCTGTTGAACCAAAGAATGAATGACTGTGGCTAGGTTCAGGGGCTCCTCACTTGCTGCTCTGCCCTAATCTCTCCCTTTGAAAGCTACTCCTGGTTTCCAGGAATCGGGATCTGTCCTTCTCATTCTCCTTTGGAGACCTGCTCCACTTGTCCCCAAATGTAGAATTTCCCTAAAGCTCTGTTCTAAGTCATCTCTCCATGTGTACATCCTTCCTCAGGAAGCTCACAGACACCCTTTAACAACTCCCTTCTCCTTAGAAGTTGATGTGAAAGTCTGTATCTTCAATTCCCATTTTCTTCTCAAGTTCTATATTCAGGTTTTCAAATTTTGTCTCCCATCATCTAACGGTCCCCACAAATTCAGCATGTCTAAAATTAATCTCACCATCCATGGCACCTCACCTGTATTCACATTCCCTGTCCTGCGGTACCTATATCTGTAAATGCTGCCACGGTTTCCTTAAATATCCATCAGTAGCAAGTTTCTATATATGTAGATTTGCTGCCTGCAGTGTTTTCCACACCCAAGCTCTCCTACCTCACGCCTGACACACCCCCACATCCCCATCACAAGTATTCACTGCCTCCTGCTTCCTTGGGCTTCTGATTGCCACTTACAGGTTCACCCACCCCCAGTTTTTCTCTGCCTTTTCCATGTCCACGTAGCTGCCTGCTTAATAATAAGCCAGGATCTCAATTGTGAACGTTTATAAAAGGAGCTCAGGAGCCGAATGAGACTTGCACTGCATTGAAATAGAGAACAGGAGGTAGGGAATAAAGACAGAATACGTAGGTGACTTTTCCCAAAAGGAAAAATTTGACATAGAAGCAAAGAAAATGATGGGGCTGTATCCCAAGAGTCAGAGTTAGGTCGTCTTGTTTATGAAAACATGGATTTGAATAAGTCCTTTATTTATAGATTATTTCATTATTAATAGACAAAAGAGAAAGTAAAGGTGTGAAGAAGTGGTGATGATCAAAGGAAGGCCGTGGGAGGAAGAGGTCACTAGCACAGGTGAGGGTTACCTCTGGAAGGAAAAACAATCCCCGCTCCAGTTGAGATAGAGGCAGGTGCAACGTGGGGGAATTGTGAGATGGAGACAGCACTGCCCAGATAACCTCAATTCTTACGTGAAGTGAGAGATCATTTATCTTGCTGAAATAGTGGAAGATGTGGATAGAACAGAGCAGTTGAGAAAAATGAAAAAAAAAAGAATTGGTATACTTTGAGGAACCTAACAAGAAGCAAACACAAAAATAATCCTGATGTAATCTCTTTTCCAAAATTTTAAGCTTAACTTGGTGAGATCAGTATTATATTCCAGGCCAGCCCTAATGACTTCATTCCATCATCAAATACTCCAGGAATGCTCACTATATACCAGATTTAAGCCCTAAGACACTAGGTTAGGCTCCTGCCAGAATTTTCATGGGAAAAGACTTGAAGAAAGAGGAAAACGACAGCAAGGATTGTGTTTGACATAAACAAGCAGTTTGCTGCTTCCCACATATTAGGGAAACAGTTGGATTACACATTAGCGTCTGGTGACTTCAAACAATACTACCAGGAAGTTAATGGAACTGGGACAAGGAAATTACCATGACTCCGCGCCCCATAAAATAAAGAAATAAATTAAAGCACAATTTATCACTGCAGAAACAATGGAGCTGAGCTGATAAAATAATCAAAGAGACGATATGAACGATGTGATATTGCTGAAATAAAGTAGATCGTTTTTGCATCTAAGATTAATACTAGTCTCTAGACCTGCATAGGCAATCCAAAATTAGTGGGAGGAAATGTCATTTTATAGCACACTTCTGACTGTAACCCAATCACCACGTGTGTAGGTGTTATGGTTTAGAGAGTAAAGACATATGTTGTCACCTTTAAAAGGACCACTTTATGATTTTTTCACATACCTTTATTGAGCATGTATAAATGTAAGTTGAGGGAGTTAAATAACAGTCTGCCCAGGAATTGGGTTTTTGTTTTTGAAATTGTATAAAATAAACTGTTTTTTCTAACAGATAATTAACATTTCATGGAGTCTTGTTCCCCTGATTTGTGGGGAGCAGCTGACTCACTGAACCACAGTGGTATCGCCAGTCTCCTCTCTCTCCCACCAAGAGCGGTTTTGTGCAAAGCTCAAGAGGTGGCCTTCAACTAAACTGCAAAAGAGGCAGTTTTTCTAGAAAGCCCTGAGTCTCTCTGTTACCTCCTCTCCTTGTGAGATGCCCAGTACCCTCCCATCATCCTCCGCTCCCAACAAGACTGCCCTGGAAGCCACTTATTTATGACAAGGCATGTGCAATATGGCCATCTACTGCCAAGAGAAATTGTTTTCATTAATAATGCAACAGCTTGAATGTTTAACTGATTGCCGAGCCCTTCTCCAGAGTCATCTGAAAGGCTCTTCTTCCCAACATATCTACGGCTGCTTTGGACTTTGGAACCACTTTCAAAGATCAGGTCTCATTTGTTCCAACAGCCTCGGTGACAGCAAAACTTTCTCCTTTGAGAGTGATTTCTGAAAAGAACTAAAAGTCATTCTGAACACAGTCTGCTGAAAAAAGTTAGGTAATGGCGTTTTGGGTCTATGCTGATTTTCATAGAAATTTGCTTGTGGGTGGAATCATTTGGGGATCACGGAGCTAATCAGGCACACAGGCCCAAGGGGCTGCTTGCAACCATGATTCTCCTAGTCACACCTGTCTTGGCCAAGGTTGGAAGTCAGATGAGAATTTCAATGGGACTAAGCTGGGAACAGGCAAGCACACCTGTCACCACCATTCCAAGTCTCCTGCTAAATAAATACCAGGTGACATTCGAGTTTGAAGACCAAAGAAGCTTTCAATTGCTGGCCTGTTGGCTTCACACTTCCCTGTGCTGCCTTCCTCTGCTTCTCCACCAATGGCCATAGTACATTGCTGAGGCAGCAGCCCTTGTTGTTTCTACTTACTACAGCTGCCCCTGTTCCATAATGGCTCTACGCCCTCAAGGTCAGGTGCTCCCAGGTTAAAGAGAGCTGTCACTCAGAGAAATGGCAATTATTTTCATCAACCTTAGATACTTGGTGGAAGCCCAGTAATGGAAATGCAGAAACTCAGACCCCACCCCACATCTACTGCATTTTAGCAAGCCCTGGGGTGGGGGGCGGTCTATGCAAATGAAATTAAACATGCATGGCTTAGATCAGGCTTTGCAAACTTTAGCATACATCAAAAATCACCAGGTCGGGGGTATTTAACAAGATTAACAACACAGATGATGGGTTCCACCCCCAGAGTTTGTGATTGAGTAGCTAGGCCCCAAACTAATCTAAATTCTTCTAGTTTTAGTTCCCTCTGTTAAAGCTATTTGCTAAGTTTTCCAGATAATCTGGACATTTAAGGAAACAAAGTTGTTGGCTCCCACAAATGCAGTGACCATCAATTCCGATTTGAGGTACTCTGTTTTCTCAGCAAGCTCTCACTTCAGAGTGACTTTTCTAACTTCTTCCAGCAGCTCGCACATTACAGATGCTAAAGGTCTTTCTTCTCAGGCATTGACAAGAGTATTCCAAAAGCCCATCCAATATTTTCAAAGTTTATTTGCATTTTTCCTCAGTTTTCAGGACTGCACACAAACGTGACTCCTGAGTGAAGTGCCAGCCCCCCAAACACAACGTAATTGACTATTTGATCTCGGCAGAAGAGAGCTCCATGCCACAGGTGCCGAGGAAACAAATCAATTTTATCTTCATTTCTAATTTTGTCAGATGTGCTTCCTTTGGTATTTATGTTAATATTTTCCAATCGAGACTTTATGCTCTGTGTGGAGGTTATATTTCATACAACGTATTTCATCATTGGCTACCATTGTTTATAAAACAACTGGCAATACTTTAAAAGCAATGGTTATAAATAGGTTTCAACTCGAGTTCTAATTCTGAGATATTGGTAATGATGCCTGGAGTCCTGTGTTGAAAGATTTTGAGGCTGACGTCTGACTCAGCAATAGAGTGTAATGCATTAGTGGGGTCTTCCATGGAATGGGAATATAAAGTAGCTATATCCTTTTGCAATCCTTGGTTTTCCAACACAAGTGTTAATAAATATTTTGCAGGGAATTATAACTGAAGCTTAAGGAAAGTAAAACTGATTCTTTGGGGAAATGTGACCATCCTAGACTACCTAAAATCTTACAGAAGATATGAATGCTTTAAGTGCTACTCTATAGAGAAACATGGTTACCACAATCCATTCTAGAAGTCATGACAATTCCTTTGGTGCCCCCTCTTATGGGAAATAAAGCTATTCTTTGGCTCCTCAGTGATTCCCACTCCCTGGTTTCCATTAACATTTAAGGAAGTTCACTGAGTTCACCTGAAAATAAAGTAAATCTAGAGCAGTAATTGTCAGCTGAAGGAGATTTCCCTCCCTCCCCTGCCCCTTGTGAGGGAAAGGACAAGTTTTATTGCAACAACTCGGGTTGAGGGCTGGGGAAGAGGGTATTACTAGCTTCCGAAGTGCCGAGGGCAGAGATGCTGCAAAACATTCAACAGTGCACCAGACAGACTCACAACAGAGAACTATTGGACCCAGGATGTGAATAGTACTGAGGTTGACAAATGCTGATCTAGAAGATTGAAATTCAGGTCTCTGAGTGCCTGGTTCGATCAACAGTCAGCCCTTACCTTAGGGCTCACTAAATGGAGAACATAATTCTTCTCATAAGAGGAAAATGAACCCAATTCTTGCTTTTGACCCAGGGAAAGTGCTATCAATATGATGTCTTTATCAATTTAGAGGAAACGGTCTTTAGAAACTCCTACAGCCCTAGCATTTCTGCAAAGCCAGACACAAGACTTACACCTTCTTATATGAGCACGCCTGCAGCCACAGCGAATCTGTGTAGATGTGGCTGGGAGGGGAGCCTGCCGTTCCCCTCACCGCTAGGATCAGACTAAACAAAGCACTCCTTGTGCCCCCCACCCTCACTTACTTGCAGTAAATGGTCATTGTAGTTTTTTTTTTTTCCATCTTTAAGATCAAAATATTTTGGTGACTTGTGATTCCCACACCTATAAAAACGATGTGCTTAAAATGCTACAATTTTAAAAAACAAATATTTCATTTAAGACATCAGGGAAAAAAAAAAGATTTGTGGGATTTTTTTTCTTTCCTGATCAAATGGTGAACAAAATCAGCTACAACACTAGACTTTTAAAACGTTTTAAACTCTAGCCTTTTACTGTAATGAGTCTGTGGCTTTGCGAGGCAAGCTCAAAAGTTATGACAATCAACAAAATCCCAGAGGGAAGAGTTTAGTTGTATAAGCACTTGTTTAGGAAACGCATATTCTGTAGAATCAAAGATTCCGGTAGTAGCTGGGTTTTCTCAACCCAAAATTCTGCTAAGATACATAATTGGATGTTACGCAGCTAACTGAGAAGGACCTTTGGAGAAAACAAAAACTGATGTTCTTTTAGATCTTCACGGACATTAAAAGCTAAGCTTTTAACTCTAGCCAAATGCCATTACCATCAATTTCTTCCAATATATGTTTAGTCCCAATGCTTTTTCCTTGATATTACATGCGGTCCTGAAAGTTCAAAATTATAAAGCAAGACTCCAAGATTTGTAATTCTGGAGACAGACTGTGACCAACACATGGCATATGATATGTATATGTTGTAAAATGCTACTAATGATAAGGGCTAACTGTGTGGATTTGATCAAAGTCTCCACTGAGAGGTTTGTGAAAGGTGGCATTGATAAAAGAGCTTAGGTTCTCCCAAGTGGGTACAATAGCAACCGAAGTAGGAATGATTATTATACAATTACAAGGTTAGTGCATTTACTGCTCGAAGCCTCCAGTTTTCTGAAGGCATTTCAGACTCTTGTAGGCTCCAGAATAACCCTTTCCTTGAAAAATTCACACCACATCCTCCAAGATTTGGCCACTCCTCATCACTGACAACTGTTGTAGGGATCAATTTAGAACTGTTTCAATGTTATCTAAGACAATTCATTAAAACTGGTTATACCCAATACCTATAGTGCCCACCCCTGCCCTGTAACTACCTTCGTCCTGATTTCAAACCCATTCTCACTTCTTCCCCACCCTTTGCATTGCTCGTCTCATGAAGTGCTCCACCCCAGTTTGTTCGCAGCCCTGTGCCCACCGTGCTGCCATGAAGGCTTCTCTTCAGTTGCTGTTGATGCCGACACAACACGACCTTTGGTTTTGGGTTAGGCTGATCACATGCTCCATTTTAAACGGGACAGAAAAAAAAATGGGACTGTCCCACTTTAAACAGGACATCTGGTCAATCTAGTCTCACTGGGCTAAATTCAAGATGTCAGTAGGCTGACTATACGAACTGTTTGAAACAGGACAGTACTGTCTTCTGTCCCATTTTAGGTGGTACGTCTGGTCGGCCTATTTTGGGTGTCGTTGTTGACCAAGTGGAGGTGTCTTTCAAGCTGGATCACTTAAGGGGCAGCTTGATGAGGGAGGTAAATTTTAGTTTGGCTTTGAAATTTAGTCTGACTGGTATGAAAGGAAGAGAGGTTTTTTCCTTTTCTTTGTAAAAGAGTAGGAGCAAAAATTCAGAGGCAAAAATGTCCAGGCATTTCTAGAAAATAGTTTGTTCAGAACCATGGTAAGAAAGCTGGCAACAAAGGTCAGTACCACCCTGAATGCAAAGCTAAAAACCGTTTTGTTTTGTCCAACAAGCCAGAGGAGTTATTAACATTTTGAGGTCAGAGTGGTTATATGATCAAAGTGCTTCAGGAAAATTAATTAGATGGTGTTATGGGTAGGAGCTGAATGTGGGTGGAAAAGAGTCCAAAAAAGAAAAATCAGTTAGGAGCTATTAGAGTGATGAGGAATGAGGTGATGAAGGCCTGAGCTTGGGTGGTAACAGAATGGAAAAAAGTATTAAAGAAAGAATCAGCTATAAGCAGAAATACATGTGGTCACTCCCATATCCGGGGAGTGGGAAAAGAAGAAAAAAATCAGAGGTGACCAGGAAAGCTTCAAGTCTCCATTCCATCACCTGCCTTGTCCCGAATGTGAGACATCTCTGTTCCACTTGCATCCCCCGTGATCGTAAAATGGGGCTGCACAGGGGGACCCCATAACTAAGAGTGTGGTGTCTGAGGAGCTCACGCTGCTCTGATTCTCGACACAGCCCCTCTCTGGTCTGAGGCTGCCCCCGTGCACCATTCCTGCTCAGTCTGATCAATTGAAATGCAGCCTTTGACAACTACTCTTCTCCCTGTTTTTGAAACACAAAATCTTATTTTCTGAAACAATTGTGAAGACACTATCCTCCCCCACACCCCCGACATTTACGTGGAGCCCTTCCTGCCAGCTTAATGGGCATGGTGGGAACAACATGGTTTTGTGGAGTCAAGTGGACCGAGACTGAATCCCAGCCTTTCCCCTTTCTGTCCAGATGATTTGGGGCAAGTTATTTCAACTTGCTGGGCCTCAGTTTTCCCTTTTAGAAATGGGCCTGATAATAACCACGCAGACATGTTATAAAAATTAAATAGCATGTGAAAGCAACTGGCACCCTGTAAAATGTTTTTACATTTGGTTATATAATAACAATAATTAAATAGGTGTTTTGTTTACTGTGACACATACAGAACACTGAAATTAATATTTTCGACCTGACTATACCTAAAGAGCCCTGTAACCACCAATGAAGCATCCGTGACATAAAGACCCAAACTCATAAGGGCTCAGTCAATTCAAGTGTCATTCTCACCATTAGGGTCCCAAACGCCTCCAGTCAAGAACATGCCCAAGAATTTAGAGGTTTAAAAAACAAAAAGAAGTTCATTTATCCTAATACCAGTTTAACCAAGGGAATTTTCAAATGGCCATGGATCCTTCCTAACCCTTTTGAAACAATTAAGCCAGTATTTAGTCTTTGGGTAAGTAAAATAATTTTGAAGTGACTATTTAAAAATAATAAAAGTTTGTTTTTGTTTTTGTTTTTTAATTAACTCCCTTCTTCACAAACCCTGAATCAACTTCTTGCACTTTGGGGGAGTCCTATATATCATTTTGCAGCACAACCAGCCCATTTACAAATGGGCCCGTTTCTGAAAACAGACCTTAACATAAACACAAATCCTTCCCAGAAATCAGAACTTAAATAAGAAAAACAAGCCTGTTCTTCAGCTACTCAACGATTCCTTCCCCCTTTCTGCTCATTTGGGGAAATGAGTTGACTATAAGAAAACCACAATGGCTTGAGTGTTCATTTACCTTTACACAAGGAAATGAAGAAAATGCAAGATGGTGACTTTTTATCATTTTATTTACATAGAAAGTGTAAGGGAGGGGAAGGGGAGTGATGTTTATGATGTTTATGATTGTTTGTATATCCATGGTGAGCTTTTTGGATTTGTGCTTGCTCTGTACTTGTAAAGCCCCCTTTAGAAGTAGTCTTAATGCATAGAGCTTTTTACCCCTGGCTAAACAGAAAGCTTTCTCCCTCATCAAAGTGTGAAGCTTTTGATCTCCCTAATCTCCTGCATGTTCATAGTCTATGCATACACAAGTAAGTGATGTCCTCTTCAGTGTCTATTGAATCTCTTAAAACTCAGGGAAATGTGCTTTTTTATTTCATTCTTCATCCCTAGGGACCACTGATAGTGATTGAATTCTGAAGAGATGGAGGTGATGTAGGCAATTCATGCCCATTTTTATTACTGCTTAAGTTTTGAATTAAAGATTCAGTATTTCAGAAAAACAGCTTGATATGCTAGCATCTGACCTGAATTTTTATGGTGTCATTTAACTGCTTTACACTCAGTAACTCAGTCCACCCTAGCCCAGCCCAGCCCAGCGTTTCAGAGGAGCCTTCCTCAGCCCTCCTCTTTGGACATCTTGCACAGTGATTATTGTTAGTCAATTTGGTTTTGCAGAGAAATGTGGTGATAGCAGTTTCTTTAAAGTTATTGTCGATTTTAATTAAATACTGATATTGAACATTAATCTATGTTGTACACAGGAAAAATTGAAAAATGCACACCCCACCCATCACAAATAACTACTCTTAACATATGAGCATAATTTATTCTGGTCATATTTGCCTGTGCTTTCTCCATGCTTGAGATCATTCTTTACATACAATTTTATATCCTACTTCATTTTGCTGAAAAATCTTATTATCAGGTAGGTCGTTAAACACTTCTCACAAACATTTTAATGGTTACATAATATTTCCACCTATGAATTTACCTTCTGTTAACTGTCCATGGTGGACATCTGCATCATTATCTACTTACATTAACACTGCCATAACTATCACTCTTCATAATTGTCTATCTGCACTTCTAAATATTTCCCTGGGACAGCATCCTAGAAATATAACTTCAGGATCAAAGGATCTTGGATTTTAAGGTTATTTTCCTCCACATTTAAAAATCTGAATGACTTCTGAGGTTTGATGAAATGTGGTATTTCCCAATTGTGAAGCAAAAGATGCAGACCTGGCAGTTTGAACACAAAAACATTTAGACACCAATGTGAAACATCACAAAGTTTTTTCTAGGGAGCCTCAGGTCTCTGTGTGTGTGTGTTTCTCTCTGGTCTACATGTGTCCCTTCATTTCTCTTTGTCCTCTTCACACAACTGTTCCAAATTTTCTAAAGACACAAGTTAAAAGATGTAATTTTCTTAAAACATTTTTGGATGCTATGAAAGAAACTTAAAGCAGTCATCTCTAAAAAGATTACTAGAGGCAGGTAGAAAAGTGAGAATTTTACTTTACATCTTCCTGTACTATTTGAACTTTCTAAGTGCATATATTGCAGTTTCTAAACATCAACAAAGGTGATCTTCATGGTGTGACTACAGGTTTCTTCTTGGTTTTTTTCTTCATGCTTTGCCATATTTAAATAAAAGATCATTTTTTGAAGAAACAAACAAAAGTGTCCATTATCCAACTCATCATGAAAATTGTTAGTAGAAAAAATGAAAAGAAAATTATACACATAAAGTTAGTAGATGAATATTGATGGAAAAATAGAATCTTCTTAATTAAATAAGATGGGCAAAATTTGGCAAGGAAATATTGCACTGAGTTGAACAAATGGCCAAGAAATAAAATTCTGAGTATATAACTGGTAAATTTTTCAGTTTTTATATCTGATGCAGCTGAACATTTTCATGTCTATTGGCTCTTAAATTTCCTCTTTTAAAAATTGTTCATGCCCTCTACTATTTAAATAACAGGCTCTTGATGTTTTTTCTTATTGATTTGCCTTTTTTTTTTGTATTACAAATCTATTAACCATTCATTTGAAATGTTTATTGCAAATTTGGGGGGCCAGATTATTTAGGAAGTATTAAAATTGCTTAATTTATTGCATTATTGTCACAACTATCCCTGTTAAAAGTTCTAAGGCTTTCAATCATATTAATTTATTTTCAACTCATAATATTTACTTAGCATTTACCTTGTCCTGTGCAGATATGTGAAACTATTAAGGAGTGGGATATGAAACCCCCTCCAAGTTTTGTCACAGTCCATTTTCCAAACTTAACAATAGTCTCCTAGGACTTTCACAACAAAGTACCACAAAGCGTTACTGTCTCACAATTCTCAGGGTAGAAATCTGAAATCAAGGTGTTGTCAGGGCTGGTTCCTTCAGAGGGTTATGAGGGAGAGTCTGGTCCAGGCCTCTCTCTTAGCTTCTGGGTGTTTACTAGCAATCCTTGACATGTAACTGCATCACCCCAACCTTTGGCTTCATCTTCACGTGGCATCCTTCCTCTGGGCATGCTTGTCTCTGTACCCGAATTTCCCTTTTTATAAGGACACCCATCATATTGGATCAGGATCTAACCTAATGGCTTATTTCAAGTAAGATTACATTCTAAGGCACTGGGGATTAGGAACTTCGATGTCTTTTTTGGGAGGGACACAATTCAGCCCAGAACAAGTTAACCTTGGCTTGACTGAACTGGCCATGGTTCTCAGGGCAAACAACAGAATCTCCTCTAGCTATTTTAAGCAGAAAGAGATTTATTTAAAGACATTAGGCAACTTCAAAACCTCTGAGTAAGCAAGGAGCCAGGCTTGGATAATCCACAACCAAAAATAATCTAGTGGAAAAATATACAGTAGCAAAGCCATGTGACCTGTGCAGTCACACAATGTCCCAATGCTCAGAAGGGCCCTACATTTGGGTTAATGCCCTACTCTCACCACCTTGAAATTTAATGGTTTTATCTGTGAACTTGTGCTTTGTGAGGGAAGTCCGAGTAAAATGTGTGTATACAAAAGAGATATGCAACCCATGCCTGTGCTCTGTTGCTGGCCTCCTCATTCATGTAGCTTCCCCGATGCCTCCTGAGTACAGAATTTCTGCGGATCCACAATTCCTGGTGATTCAGGCCAACTCAGATAATCCAGGGTAATCACGGCGCCCGCCCCCCATGGCATCCAAAGATCTAAACTGCCCATGTATTAATGCACCCACCTCCAGGTCTCACAGAACGGCAGGATTTAGAGAATATGTGAGACCCTTGCAGCAAGGGAGTGAAGAAAAGATGGCGTTTAGTTTTTCCTAGCTGAGGCACGTAGGAAGGCCAAGCAGATGCCGAGGGAGATAGTGTATATAAGTATCTGCATCAGCACGTTAGCAGTGCAAGGAGATGATGGCAGGGAGTGAAATAAAAGCTATACCAGACGCTGGTTCCAAAACAACATCATTGAATGCAGTAGAATACATTTAAGAGCGTGGTCTGCCATGCCTAAATTATTATCATAATTTATTTTAATGGGATTGGATTTATAATCTATCACAATACTCTAAATGGAATAACTATTTTCTTATTTTCTGTACTATTGTCAGACACATTTTTCTTTTGTCTTATTAAATATCCATAAAATCATATCAGAGAGAGAGATTAAGATATAAAATTCACATACAGCTTTTGATTTTAGTCAAAATGGAATTTTAAAATCTGGTTATTATTTATGGTGATATTAAATTTGGCTGTTGTGTCTAAGGCAGCTTAAATTACTATAGAGGCATAAAGCAACAACAACAAAAAATGATTTTAGTAACACCTAACAAGCAGACAAGGTGATTTAGGCTAAAAGCCTAAAACCTAATTAACTCTGCTGTAATACAGGAAGGTCATGCACCATTTGTTAAAGGAATCAAAAAGAAGGGGGAAAATTTATGCCAACATAGATAGCAATAGCAATTTTATACTGCTGATGTCTGAGTAAGCAAAGCATTAGAATCAGAGGACATTCATTTTTAATTTGCACGTATTTTTTGAAGAAATATAATATTTTCAGCCAGGAAAAAGAAGCATGCAACAATGTAAAAAGAGAGTGATTCAAAATGCCTTCATACAAAACCCTAATTTCCCCCCAACCTAGATAAGCTACACACACTAAGGAAGTTACAATAACATGCCTTTTATTAGGGAAGCTGGTTAAGGGAGACAGAGGGAGAAAATTGGACAGCGTGGTAAATTTGGTTAGTTGTTCAGTGAGCAAACACGAGAAATAAAGTACCAGGATCACAAAAGAAAAGAATGAAAGAGGGCCTCACACTGCATACAGGCCCCGGGAAAACCACGGAAGTGAAACTCATTTAGTAGACAAATTCCGTCCTGGCCTCCAAGGAGTTAAGTCAGCATAAATCCTTGCATTGTGCTGAAGAGAGAATAAAGAATGAAGGTGTTTTGTCCTCCAGCTCTTGGGTTCTCAGTTTCTGATGGCCTGGTGCAGCCTCCCCGGGATGGAGGTCAGTGTGGGAGGCTGGGGGACCGCAGACACCGCCCTGAGTCTGGGCTGCCTCCATCCCCGAAGACTCCCAGCTGAGCTTGATCTGATGCTAAATTTTCAGCATAAGTAAAAGCTCCTGATTGGCCATCACACCATTAGGACCAAAATTATTAGAGTACCAAAGGAGCTCCATGGGGATCCCCAAGAAGGGGCTAGAGATGAAAGAAAAGAATGGGGAGCACGGAGGTCAGTCATGGTCCTCTGTGGATGTGCCACAGCGTTTTGATGGAGCACACACATTGAGTGACATCCAAACGTAACTGCCATCTAGTGAGCCACTTCCAACCAACTCGCAATAAATCAGAAAGTATCCCAACCACAGTGCCTCACAGGGGTGCTGAGATACTTTCTGATTTATGCCTTCTTTCAAACTTGACTTTGTTTACCTCTCTTCTCTCAAAGAACTTCCTCCTGCTGGGAGACAAGGAACGACAACGTGCTGTCCTTCCCAGGAAACTTGTGGAAGAGCCATGTAAAAGGTTAAGTCTCCAGAAGGTGTAAGAAATGCTCCCGTAGCAGAATTTTGGGGTTCCGGGGACACGAATAACAGAGCCTTTTCAACAGGTGGTCTTTTCAGTGCTCCCTCAAATTATACTCTCCAGTAGTCATCATCATCGTTTTGTCTTCTGCTGTGCTGCTTGAGATGCATTTATACACACACAATTTTGTTTGACCGAATGTTGACCCAGCAGGTCTGTATCGAGGAGGAAACAGACACCATTCCCTCCTTCAGGGATCGGATTGTCCGCAGAGGACACCGATGTACATAGCTGTGATCACAGGCTGAGTGCCAATATGCATATTTGGGTTCACTGTGGAATTGCTGCTGAGGAAGCATTTACTTCAGCCCGAGGCGAGTACGGGGGAGAGGGGGGCAAGCGTAATGAGAGGAAGGCATGATGCTGACGGCGTTGATAGCTGCAGGAACTGCTGCAGCCAAGGAGTGGCAACGCCAGTCACAGGGTGTATTCAGGGAATGGCAAGCAGCCTGTGTGCCCAAACCAAGTGTCTGCATCCAAGTTGACGTGATTAAGGTGGTCTGGTGCCAAATTATGGAGACTTGAATATGATAAAAAAAAAAATAAGGCAGCAGACATGGTCCTCAAATTCAGGTCTTCTACCTCCAACATGCTCCCCTCTTCACATGGACTAGCCATGCACGTGGTCTTCTGTGCTGCTTGCTCTAGGGGCTGGGAAACTCGATTCTATACATGTCTGTCGTGGGATGAATTGAGTCCCCCTAAAAGACAGGTTGAATCAAGTCCTAGCCCCTGGTACTTGTGAATGTGACCTTATTTAGAAACAGCATCTTGGCAAATGTAATTAAGATGAAGGCATGCTGGGATAAGATGGGTCATTAATCCTATATGACTGGTGTCCTCAGAAGAAGAGAAGGGACACACGGACAAACACAGAGAGAGCACATGTGAGGCAGGGGCTGGAGTGGTACAACTGCAGGACAAGGGACACCAGGAGTGCCACAACCAGCAGAAGCTGGGACATGGCCCTGCTGACACTTCGATTCAACACCTCATGTCCAAAACTGGGAGAAAATACATCTCTGCTGCTTTAAGCCACCCAGATTGTGGTAGTTTGTTACGGCAGCCCGAGGAAACAAATACCGTGTCCCAAGCCATTCTGGAACACACATGCAGCTGAGGGTCTGGTTTAGTTCAGGGATAGAATTTATAGAGACTGTGAGGATGGCTGGGCTTCCCTACCTTCAGGCAATTCCAATCTGGAAGTCACCTCGCCTTCCAGAAGAGCCAGAGCTTAATGCTCTCCCGTCACCCACTCCAGTGGCCATGGTCCTGTTGGAAGAACACAAAGTCGTCTTGCCCGGAGAGGAAAACAATTACTTCCCTTTCCCAGCTCTTCCCATCCAGAGTAGGAGAAAGGTAAGCTAAACATTCTCTAAAATGGTAAAATTGGGCCAATCCCAGGCTCATATAATTTGTAAGAGCATTTGAAACCAGAAGCAGAAATGTTTGACTCAAACATTTGACCAGACGAACAGACGTTGGCCCTCCTTGGCCCTCTCCCTGTCTCTGGTGGAACGGAGACTCTGTGATTTAAACTGCCTGGTGTTTACACACAAACTTCATCCCAGAAACACACTGTGGAGTTAGTAAAACCCTAAGGATGGCAGAACAGAACATTTAGAAGGCATAAAGTCAAAAGAAAAGGGCTGACTTTTCTAAAAAATACAGAAACCAAGACCAAATAACAAAGATTGTTCTAGAATTCAAAACAGCTTGGGGAAAAGCTGCTTTGCCAACAATGGAAACTCAGTGAAGAGACAGAACAAAGGAAAACTCTAACCAAATGGAGAAGGAGAGAGGAAGCTGTGAGGATTGTGTGCTGTGCCCAGCGACATCCAAGCTGATCTCCGTGTGTTACCTTATTTCACTCTCAGGACAAGCCCGTCAGCTAAATCTTATACACTTCATTGCACAGACGAGAAAACGGAGACACGAAGAGTTGGACTTATTTGTCCAAGTCACAGAGCTAATAAATGGGAGAGCTGTGTTTCAAACTCTTGACTGAAAATCCAGTATTTTGGTTTTGTTTTCATTTTTTGTTTTTCCGGAATTCCTCAACTGAGGCCAGAAGAGTGGAATTTCGACATCCTAATTAACACATATCAGTACATGAGAGACAAGCTCAAAATAATTAAACTGAAGACTGTACACATTGGTATTTTTTTTTAATGTGGATGATGAAAAATGAGAGCTTCCCAGAAAAAAACCAGAAAACTTAAGTTTTGTTCAAATATCTTTGTTTTAAAGCACGTGTGAATAAATCAGGCAATAATACGAGAAGGAAAAATCTGCTGAAAAAAAATGACAAATTTTTGTCTCCCTTTGAATCTTAAAATATTTGGCACAAACCTTAAGAATAGTTCAAAGATTTTTTCTACCAGCTGTAAGTTAAATATTAGAAGTGAATGTCCTCATTTGTGAATACAAACATAAATGCAAGAACATAAAACTGTCAGTTTCAAAGAAGATTATATTTCTTGTGTGGCTGGTATCTTACAAAGAAGTATGAGCCCCATTCTTTTGTTCATTCTCATATGTGACCCTTGTGTTGGGGTGCCCATGGCCTAAAGCAGGATGACCCGCTCTGGAAGGCTTTAAACCGTTTCTTTAACTCAAAGCACGGGAAGAGGGCAGGGCATGGGCCAGCCGGTCACAAAGACCAATATTTGCGTCCTAGCTCTGACACTCTCCAGGGTTAGGTAGCCAACTTCTTTGTCTAAGTATCCTTATCTATGAAAGGGAGTTCTTGCAGAGCTGTTGTAAATACTTGCTGCCCTGAATGAATCGTGCCCCCCCCAAAAGAGACATCCACTTCTGACCCCCAGAAACCTGAGTGGCACCTTATTTGCAAAAGGATCTTTACAGATGTAAGTAAGCAAAAGATCTTGAGATGAGATCATCCTGGATAACCTGGGCAGGCCCTCAATCCACAACAGGGGTCCTTATGCGAGGTCAGAAGAGGAGGCCAGGGGAAGGCGGAGGCAGGTTGGGGCGATGCGGCCACAAGCCTGGGAGTGCCTGCAGCCTGAGAGCTGCACCAGGCAAAGAGCAGCTTGTGCCCTGGAGCATTTCGAGAGAGCACAGCCCTGCTGACCCTTTAACTTTTACACCGCTAGCTTCCAGAACTCCAAGGATACATTCCTATTGTTTTACTGTGAGTCACCCAGTATATATAGTTTGTTACAGCAGCCCTAGGACACCGATATACTTGATAAATCCTCAAAGAAGACTGAGTCTCTCTTCCTCTTCTTCTCCTTCCTCAGCTTGAACGAAGCCCCCCCATGGGACAGGCACACTTCCCCAGTGGGTAACTTGCCATGCTGCCCTCTTGTAAATGAGGACAAATGAACAGTGTCCCCCAGTGGACTGTGGCATCACCGCAGTGAGAAGCCGCATCGTGCCTTCCCGCATTCGGTCCTACGGGAGGCGAGGTTCCGTGGGGCCCGTTTGGGATCATCTGTGGAAGGAGCCAACACGGAGAGGGTCCTCTACGCCGAGCACGTCTGTATGCTCTCTGCGCATCAGTACGTTTAATCGTGACAACGAGGTCATGAGGCACGTCCAGCCTCATCCTGCAGAGGAAAGCGAGGTGCCAGAGAAATTAATAACCCGCCTATGATCACAAGGCCGGTGAATGCCAACGCTGGGGGTGTACGGCCAGCCGTTCTGATCCAGAATGCGTGTTCGGCTTCCTGCGCTCTGAGTTTCCTGCGGTGGCTGTAGGAACTAGGTGGGTAGCAGAACAGAAGAACTCTATTGTCTCACGGTTCTGGAGACTGAAATGAAGTCAGAAATAAAGATGTCAGAAGAGTTGGCTCCTGTTGAGGGCCATCATCTTCCTGTATCTTCACAGTGTCTTCCATCCGGGCATGTCTTTGTGCCCAAATTTCCCCTTTTAATAAGAACACCAGTCATCTTGGATTAGAGCTCACCCTATACACCTCATTTTGCCTTGATTACCTATATAAAGACCCTACCTCTAAATAAGATCACACTCTGAGGTATTAGGGGTTAGGACTTCAACATACCCGTTTTGGGGGAATATAATCCAATCCATAACAACCACTGCACCATACTGGCTGTCTAATAAATGAAAAATAAATGAATGAATGAGAAAGTGAATGACAATCTGTCCTGCCAGAAATCATCATCTGTGAAGCACACCTCCAGTGCTCGTTCTGCTCTTATGTCACTGCAGCCTAAGCTACTGCAAAACCATCAGGTCAGGCAATCGCATTCAGTGGATGTGAGTACGGACTGTCAGAAAGAACTCCTGGCTCTGACATTCCTTAACTATGTGACTTTGGGGAAATTTTCAACTTCTGAGTTGAGCTTCTTTGTCCTTTTCTGGTGAAAAAATACTTAGTTCCTACCTCATAGGGCTGTAGGAGGATGAAATGAGAGAACACAAGCAAAGCTGCGTGCCCTTGAGGGCTCCGTGATGGCAGGCCCTGTCCCCAGCCATGGCTGCCTCTTCTTTCTTCCATGGCCCAGTCTGCTCCTGTCCTTTGCTGACCTCTTCCCTGGGTGGCACTAGAGCCCGCCACTGGTCAGGGGTCCTCCCCACTATCCCGAGCCTTGATTTCTCACAGCATTTCCTCATCACTTTATCCCTCCCTTTTTACCATCAATGGGAATTAGGACGTTCCCAAGAACTGGTCTTGGCGGAACAGGGTGACAGCAGGTCTAGACATGTCCAGGGTTGAGCACCCAAGGGCTGGTCATCAGGTGTCAAGTTATCCAAACTACAGGGTCCAGAAAGGCAGGGAACTCAGACTTGACTTAGCTAGTGTCTGTATCCAAAGGGATAAAATTCAGCTGAAGTTTCTGGGCTTCTCATGATCCTCAAAAATCCTTTGAGCCTGACAAACCAATCCTGTGAGACTTTCAACCTTGAGAGAGTATGAGTGACTTGTTCTGAGCCAGTCCACATGCCCTGGCCAAAATCAATGACAGTACAACTGCCAGGAAAATAGGGAGCCAGAGGGCACCATTCAGCTCAGTTTAATTGGTCTGACAAACATTGACTGAGAATCAAGTAATCATTAGACCCAGTGCCAAGAAATAAGGGCTCGGAAGTAGAAACAGAGCTGTGTCTTTCCCTGCTGTCCAAATGCTCACAGGAGGAGGGGAGCAGATGGGGTGGACATCATGGAGAGAACCGTGCACAGGGGTCAATGGAAGTCTTTGGAAGGGAGTGACTGACCCAGTCAAGGACTTCAGGCGAAACTACACAGAATCATTGGCAGGGTAGTAGAAATGCAAGGAATGCAAACATTTCTAGGTAGAACGTTGAAGAGGACAGAAGTGTCCTCAGCCTTTGTGGAAAAAAAGAGCCATAGCAGCTTGAAAACACACGTGCATGGAAATACCTTCCCTTTCTGCTAACTGGAGGGCAAATGTGGTCCGAGGAGTGTGGCAGCAGAACCCACCGTACACAGAGACAGGGCCCTGACGGAAAGGGCTCAGAACCACTTCATGCTCAATGGGAATGTGATCTTGTAAGTCACAGGAGGCATTTAAGTGTTTCCAACAGAGAAGAGACAGAATCAGCATTGGGTCTGAAGAACAACTCCCAGTAGAGGGTGGACAAGAGCAGTGGTTGTTACCAGAATTACCTAGAGGGCTTATTCAAACACAGGTTCCTGGGCCTACCCCCCAAAGCCTCTGATTCAGCGAGGTGGGCGTAGGGGCCAAGAATTTGCATTTCTAACTAGTTTCTAGCTGCTGCTGCGGCTGGTCCAGCCATCTTGCTTTGAAAGCCATTCCACGAGACAGTGGTTAATTCTGAAGGTAAGGAAGCCAGGTGAGGTGCCCGCTGGAGGAAGCTGAGAGATCGGGCCCTACCCTAAGGCAGTGCCTCTGGGGTGCAGAGGCGAGACTGGGTCTGAGCAGCCTCATAAAGTAGAGTCTGGTGACCGGCTGAGTATGATGAGACAGGAAAGGAGAGAGAGGCGCCTCCCAGGTTTCACTGGGGCAAACACAGGAGCCAGATGACGGTGGGTGGTGATGAAGAAGGTTCTGGGAGGCCAAACAGTAAATCTATCACAAGCTTCAAATATCTTGCGTTAGAGACGTCTTTCACAGGAAAGGTGCCACTCTCTAATTCGGAGCTCAAGGAAGGGGTCTGCAATGGACAGTGGCTTGGTTTTATGGCCATCTTAGTCATTCATAACTGTAGCATTTACTTCATTAACCAGGCAGTTGATTAAAAAATTTCAATTTATGTTATTGCTTTACATTTATACGGTAAGTTATCAATACAACTTGGCACGTGTTTTAAATACCAACTGTTCATAAAGACTTTAAAAAAGGGAAAAATATGACAATTTAAATTTTCATCAATTGGATAATCACCTTCTTAAAATGTTACTTACCAATTAATTTTAAATGCCTACCATACAGTCTGTTTTATGCACCCAGGCTTTATCTTAAGGGATAAACTAGGCCATCTACCTTAAGCACCATGCTGGGAAATGTGTGATTTGTATTTTACTGTTTTATTAAAAATTTATCCTCTATAAACTCATGTAAAAGGGATCTCAATAAACAAATTATGATTTTTGACATGGCCTGACTGAATGTTTATGTCCTCCCAATTTCACGTGTTGGGGCGTGACCCTTCATTGGGACTGTATGTGGGGTGTGGAGGGGAGGCCTCTGAGAGGTAATCAGGTTGAGATGAGGTCATGAGGGTGAGGCTCCCAGGGTGGATTAGTGTCCTCGCAAGGAAAGGAAGAGATCCAAAAGCCCCCTTCCTCTCCCTCCCCTCCCGCCTCCCCTCTCCCTCTCCCTCCCTCCCCCTTCCTGCCCCCTCCCTCTCTCTCCCTCTCTTCCTGTTTGCATCAAGGAAAGGCTATGGGAGGACATAACCAGGAAGAGGGCACAGCCAGACCCCAACCGTGCCCACACCCTGGTCTTGGACCTCTAGCCTCCAGAACTGTGAGGAATTCATTTCTGTTGTTTAAGCCCTCAGTCTATGGTATTCCATTCTATTAGCCAGAACGGACTAAGACAGCACCCCCTGGGCCGTCTGACAATTTGTCTCGTCTCCATCAGGTCTGAGGCCCTTACTGCCCAGTCCCGCTTGCTACCCCTCTTTCTTTTCACAGGTAGCTGATTCACATTGCAATCTAGAGGATTCCCTGTCCAATCTTGCACAAGTGGTACCCCCAAATAAACCTTGGCATACTTCTCATATCACCCCACAAAATATTTCAGCAGCTTTCAGGTAAGACGATGACCAACATCCTTAACGTGTGCCCTAAAGCATGGCAGCATCTCGCATTCCCTCTGCTCCAGCCTCAGCCAACTGCACTGGCCCTTGCTCCGCTTCTCTCCCCGTCTCTGTGTCTCTGCTGCAAGCATGCCAGCCTCTCGTGATGTTATGCACACTACAGAGTCTTCGCACTTGTGGCTCCCTGGAACCCTCAACGTCTTGCCATTCCCTCTTCATTAAGCCTACTGACAGATTAAGTTTAGCCCAGTGAGCCTGGGCTGACCATATGTACCGTTTGAAACAGGATGGTACCGTTGTTTTCTGTCCCAATTAAGACAGTATGTCTGGTCAGCCTACTAAGGGAGCTTACCTTGACTTCCCTGACGAGGCAATTCCTATTATTCATTCTCAGAGTACCATTCACCTCTTCTTAGAAACGCCCCAGCTTTTGCTTTTGCATTTATCATTAAAATAGATTTTATTAATGTATGTCTCTCCCACTGAATCATAAGCTCTGTGAGGGCCAGAACAACTTCTTGGTACTGTTATTGCCATTTTGCTCACTGTGTTCTCTCCAACAGGATGTGCATTACCTGGCACAAAGCAACTCTCAAAAAAGCATTTGTTGGATAAATGAATGAATAAACCTTTCATGAAACATAAAAAGGGTGAGGTTCTCCCATGCCAAGTTCTACGATTCAAAGATGAGAAAATGATGGTTTTTCTTTCTTTGGTTTTTACAAATCTTTCCCCCAGTTTCTCTTTCTGGAATCAGTTCATACAACTAAGGCAGATGAGAGATGAACTCTGAGATTCAGCCCTAAACAAAGTACAAAATTTATAAACACTTAACCCAGGATATTTCTGCAAAAAAATAAAAAAGTAAAAAAAAACAACATGCACTGGAGTGAATTGTAGCCATGTGGCACGGAGCTGTGGGGAGTTTCTTTGGGGTTTTTTACTGAATTGGAGGTTGTAGGCCCTTGCTGGACGGCCTCTGTGCCCCTAAATAAAAATGGTTTTAAACCTCTAGAAAACCTCTATGTTTGAACTAATTCTCAACTTTCACCTCTTTGTATTGCAAAGTTCAAAAGTTGGAAGTTCCTTTTGCTTAATTCCCAAAACTCAATTCCATCATAAGCTAGGCTTTTCTTCCCAGTATGGTGGCTAAAAAGGTCAGCTATTGAGATAAACTTCCAATCCCCACTTCAGCAGTGTCGAACCCATAAATCCTCAAGGAGCATTAGCAATACAGAAACAATGAACAGTGTCAACAGGAATGCATATCTTGACTCCAGTCACAGCTAGGAATCAGACATGCCCAACATCAGCAAAGTTAGTGACGATCAGACAGCCCAAAACCTCCACACCTTTTCAACATCTGAGAAGTGTGTGATAGGAAGAAAAAGATACAACTATAGAGGTCTTTATGGCTCTCTGCCCCTATTCCTAAGTTACCATGCAGGCAAATATTTTCACCTTGGTTATCCATAGCCTAAAACATTTCCTGGCATGTGAGTCAATAAATAATGAATAAATGAGTGAATGAATCACTTAGTAAGTTCCAGGCAATTTTCTAAGTACTTCACATGTAACAATTCATTTCATCCCGACAACCACCTCTCAAGGTGGCAACACAGCTATGCCTGTTTCCCTGTGGAGAAACTGAAGAGACTGAGTAACTGTGCTAAGGCCATCAAGTTTGACAGTCACATTTCAGGGCAGGCTTCATTGCCACTCTGGCCAGACCACGAAACCAATGCTCTCCCCAGGCAACAGCCCCCGGTTCACACACATGTCCCTGAATGCCCACACCTTCAATGTAACTGTGGCTTCATGTAGTCATTTCCATGCCAGAACTGCCACCCAACCCCTCCTCTACACGTCTTTTCAGATTTCTAAACTTGGAGAATATCATCCTGGCATGTCCTACTATCACTCCAATTAAATGAGAGTTTGTCTACTAATACATTTGCACTAAGCTGAGTTACCTATCTGTGAAGAATATTGATTAAGTAGAGCAAATAATTGGTAGGAGCAACAAGTCCCTGAGACCGAAAGAGGAAAGGTTGTGCTTCGCCAATGTAGATGTTGCATATATAGCTGGCTTCACTAGCCTGTGACTATGAAATGAGATTGCCCTTTTTTTAAATACCCAAGCATTTATGGCAAAGCTCCCGGGCCTATATGATTTCCCAACCCTGAGTTCTTCTTGCAGCCATGCTGTGGCCTCTGCTGTTCTGGACACAGCATCTCCCAAAGACACACGCTTCCTGATCCCCTGTACCATCTTAAATACGGAACTCTGCTCTCCTAATGTCCCCAGCATGAAAGGCAGCAACTACGACCTGCCGCAAGAAGGTGCGGAATGTTTAGTTAGCAGAAAGGTACCTTGTGACACAGTGGCTCCTCGAAGAGGTACTCTCAGATCAAGAGGTCACAAGCACACCTCAGCAACCCTGCCCCGCCTCCCCAGCCCAGGGCTCCCACCCAGCGGAAGCCATATCTGTCACCATCGGTGGCATTCGTGGTGGCTCCCAACCTCCCAATCCAGACTTCCTCCGAGTCCCACGGACAGCTCCCTCTCCCAGTCGGGCTCCCCTCCATGAGAACAGCCACAGCTCTTTCCTTCAGGGTGGGTCCCATGTCCCACCCTCTAGCATCTAACTCAGAGGGCGTGAATCAAACAATGACAGTAATTCACGGAGCGATCCCCAATGTCTGGCTTCTTCGGCTTTAAACGACACCATGTGTGGGAATCCAGCGGCGCACGTTCAAACACTGAGCCCAGGTCCATTGTCTTCCATCCACACAAACAAGAAAACATCAGGCCTGCTTGTCCCCCATGCCACGGTCCAGTTTTCCAACTTGCCATTTAAGGGCTTAGGCAAGCATTCACACACACCCTCCAAAAACAAGCAACAATGTTCAGACAAAGAGCACTTTAAATCACGGTTTAAGAAAGAGAAAGAACATTGCATACGATTCTGCAGGAATACAATCTTGGTAAAGCCTACAATTTGTATTACTCAACAAAACATCCATCAGCCCAGCATGACACACCCGCCTTCACGTTAGGCCAGGCATTCTGGGCTGTGCCACATAGCTGCATTTGTCCCTCTGGCCCTGCTCTCTGCTCAGGGCAGCTGACCTGTGCGGAGTACGATGGCTCCCTTGCCCTCTGAATTCCAGTTAGGCTCGGCCGGTGAGGAGTCCTGACGGAGCTTGGGGGGAGAGTTAGAAACTCCTCCTCTAGCTCCTGCCCTGTGGGGAACCCTGGAGCTGGCTGTGTCTCTCCGTCCTTCAACGGTGGGTCCTCTCTACACGCTTGTCCCTTGTCCCTCTGGGTCCGGGCGTGGTAACAGCGCTGTTTTATTAGCACTGCTTATTTCACTACTACTCGGGTCTTCCCGACAGCCTGCCCGCACCTTCCGAAACAGTCCTTTTATTCACCCACCCAGAATCATTCTAATTCGAAATTCCAGCCGTTGCCTGGTGGAATGCTGATTGATACCAGGGCTTTTCCAAGAACGGAGCTGCATGACTGAAAAAGCCGGACAACACAGGCCATAGTCAAACAAAAGAAGGGTCTTCTGGTAGTTTCAGAAACTATGGAATGCTTTAAGAATGTTTTACGTATGGTAGTATTCCCCTGCCCAGTTCCTCCGGCTTCTATCTCTAGCCAACGCCCCCTTTCTCATGCTATAGCTGGGCTTTGGTTCCCAAACACAATAAAAAAAGAACGTCTGACAGTGAACAGTACAAGTCTTGGCACCTATAGAATGCAGTAGTATACTTTTTCGTATGCCCTGGGTGTGGGGCACATGAGAAGAAGAACTTTATTAGGGGCTGAACACGTCCATCCTGGCCTTTGCAGGCTAACGCTTAGGACGTTTCTGCTTCAGCATCTGTTTCGCAGGGAGCGTTGGCTACAGGCAGTTTTTCCCGTTACAAGTATTATCTATTACGAAGCACTTAACCTTAGCCTGAGGTTGCATTACATTTTTAAATTTTAACATTTCTCAAATGGTTTTGAAATGTCCACTTAGAGCAACGTTAAATGTTATTCCATGAAAGGCCTACCACTCCCTCAACGGACATTTGCCGATGTGAATGAAAGGGTTGGACCAGAGCACCGTGTGGGGACACCGTACAGCTTCCAGGACCTGTGGCAGGGCTCCTGGGGCCCGTTTCCACGCCGTTCTCCAGCAATCACTGTGTCTAAAGCAGGATGGAAACGTGCTAGCAAGCCTAGAGGGACAGGGAAGAGGCAGAGGCCCCGTACCACAAAATATAAAAAACAGATGAAAAATGGAGGCTAATTAGCCTGAAGAAAAGAAACCTCTGGGGGAAATTACTAGGCCCCCTTAAGAGTAATGGTAATGATAAGCTGCTGCTGGGTCACTATATATGCCTCATACACGTTTTCTCGAGCTTTCCCAACGACTGCTTAAGTTGGGCTTCATAACCCCATTTCACAAAAGACAAGACTTAGGGTCAGAGAGAGCAGAACCCCATCTGTCCACGAATCCTTCTCCCTCTACCCACGGCCTCGCTTCTGAGAGCTGGACTGCGTCATGGAGCGGACAGCGGGCCTGGTTCTTTCTGGGTCTGAGGCATGTAACGAGGAACAATGGGTGGAAATTACAGGAAGGCAGATTTCAGTGAGATAGCAGGAAGAGCTCTGTGACGGGGTTGTTCACAGACGGAAGGCGCTGCTTTTGGAGACTGAATTTCCCATCGCTGGAAATCTTTGGGCATTGTTTGGAAGGGGGGTTTCGGAGAGGACCACCGAATAGCAAAAGCTCATCTGCAGCAGACAATTATTAAGATGCCCTTCGACTCTCTGAAAATGCGTTCAGCCTGTGAAACAACCGTTTCCCAGATTCAGAGGAGGAGGGGGAGACTTCTGCTTCCCCCTTTTTGTTCTCCCCTAATGACTGAACAAGAAGTTCTGTGACAGCCGAGTGCTCAAAAGAAGAGCTTCCCCCAGGTCCGCCTCCAGCTCATCCCATAAGGGCTCCTAGTTCAGGACTTTGAACGAAGCCCCCAAACCATTCCTGGCATCTTTGCATGTATGTGACCTAAGCCTGGAAGTGTCTTGAGTCCTCACCTCATGGGCAGTACCCCATTCCAGGCTCTTTATTCCTTACAGTCATGCATGGGGCAGTAGTTACTCACTATCTCACAAAACCGAAGCAAAATAAAATGAAACAGAAAATGCAAAATAACACAACTCCCTTTCATACTAAGCTTTAAAGAGAGAGCCAGCAAAACGTGTTTTAGACATCTCACAAAGTTCACATTGTGTTGCAGAATTATTTTTAATGAAGCTGTTATTATGCTACAAGAATGCAATAAAACATCTGAAACCCGAAATTTCCTATTTTTATCACCTCCTGTAAATTTTTCAAAAAAGCCAAAATGATTTGTTTCAAAATGTGTACAGGAATAATTGGATTGAGAGTTTTCATGCCAACTTTCCATTTGGAATGAAATCTAGAGATTGTTACTTCATAAACCACTGCAAATATGAGCACAAAATGAAAAGGGTAAAATATTATGGAATATAAGTGTAATCCAACAAAACAGACCCTGGAAGGAACCACTGATTTACCATCTCCCAGTGTGTGGTTCAGCACAGGGACCTCTTTTATGAAACAAAGTGTTCACAAATAATTGGTTTTACCTGAATCCCCTAATTACTTCTGGAAAGAGAAATGCAATATTCGTGAAATTCTGTATGTGAACACATAACGCAAAATGCTAATCCTACACCGGTTACTTGTTAAGCACAATATTATTCTAGAGTGTTCATAAAATTGATACATCAGCTCTCTTAGTTTTCTCTTTGCAACACAAATCTTAGTTGTTCCTTGTTACAAACTCTGGCAAAAAGCTAATCCTTGGGTGCTAAGCAAATGCATTTTAGCATGCAAATGGGTATAAGAGGTTTATCTCAGGTTGTGTTTTGTTATAACAGTCCCGCCAAATGACCAAAAATGAATTATGCACTCAAATGTGTAAGTATACAGAAAGATGTTACTTATCTCGTGATTTCAGATTTAATTTTCAATTCACACCTTTCATTCTGGAAGCTCAGTCACTTAGGGAACAGGAAAACTCTCCTAAGTTGCAAATCAAGTTTCTGTTTTCAGTGGAAGTCCTTTCCAAACCATTCATCTCTGTCAACGTATCCAGTGCACACTCTTTCATGAACAGCTTCCAGAATTAAGTAGAGCAATTCTGTCTACCATCTGGCTCTGTGAGCAGAAAGTTTTTTTCTATGTGAAAGAATAAAACTGACCTGCCCGTAGGCTAAACTTACATTCTTTCTAAGGATATTGTCTATCTCCTCATCCATTCCAAATAAATGGAATTTTAGTAGGAGCAGTAATCAGAGGCAAAAGGATTGGAATCTTATTCCGTATGTTTACTTAAGTTGTTTTTTAAAGAACATAGAAACTGGAATCACTTTTGTTAAGAGTACCACCATCCCTGGGAACCAGCCCAATATTTACTTTTTACTATGTGACAATTGAGCATATTTTCAGAAATACAGTAGGAAACATTGCATAACAGGAGCGACATGGATCTTATTTAGCTTTGCAGATGTCCGTGGTTAAAACTACCCAGCTTTCACTGGTTGATCTGGAATTAGATCTCCTACCCTTGGTAATAATTCTAACCACATAAGTTTATGCTAACAAACTAGATAAAATCACAGTTGGAAAAAAGACATAAACAATCACTATAACGGGAGTGAGTTTCATCTCCCTTTAATTGTTCTTTTAATTCAGTGGATTGCTTGCATGTGCAAAGTAAGTTTGGGTTTCAGTCATGGAGCTGATTTCTTCTCCACCTTTCTTTGGCCCCTCCAGAACAATATGCTGTACAGTGAAAAATATTGTCAAGGCCACCACAGGATGAGCTCTCTTGTTTCTGCTGCTGTGAAAATTTTAAATTGATCATTTTTAAAACAATTAAACCCCCATGACAAAACTTTCTTAAAGAAATCTTATTGTCTTTGGTCTACAAAAAGCAATTAATGAAGTTGGTATCCACTGCAAGGAGACAGTGTTCTCATCTTTACCGTGTAAATCCAAAGAAGTTGAGGCCACCAGGATTTCCACTCATCAATAGAGAATTCAGCTTAGAATCCTGAAGGATAAGATACAGCTCTGCACAGAGTCAAGCTTCAGTACAAGACTGTCCTCTTTCAGACATAACAGTGCTGATAATCAGTGTTGTCTGAAAGATCTTGGAAGATCGACCCCACCAAGCTTGAGTCAGCTGGCTTAAAGTCCCGCAATCTGAAAAGCTTTCGAACCTCTGCCCCTTGCTCCTCACGCTGCACGTGCTGGGCGGACTGCCTCTGGAATCTTACTTGCTAAGTGACTCTAAGCAGGTCCCTTAACTTCTCTGTGCCTCTTGCGTCGGTGCAGAGAATATTATAACCAGCTACCTCATCATAATGCTGAGGATTTAATGAGTTAATACAACACTGGCATGGATGCAGTGGTGAGCTACTCAGCTCCACCTTAAAGAACTGAGGTCTTGGCGAGTGATACTTTCATAAATGTGCTTGAAGGAATGTGTTTTGCCATGTATAATGCACACCCACGATTTTGGGCCCAAACTTTCAGGGATAAAAATCTTTCACTTTAATTTTTTAATTCAAATTTTTACTTGTTTCTACTTAGGTACTTGTTTTTTGTATTATAAAGCAATTTTATCATTTTAAACATATTATGGTATAAGAAAATTTATGTAACAAATAATTACAAAACATAAGAACAGATATAAAGTACAAGAAATTTTATGTAGAAAGTTTTTATATAAAAAAACCAATATATTCCAGAGTATTATTTTGCATACCGATATCCTTATTGATTTCTAGAGTTACACTTTAAACTCATAAGCATAAACTAATAATTAAAAACATTTATATTGATACGAAATTAGTACTACCCATGTATAATACGTATCCTTATTTTTCCCTCACTCACTTGGGCAAAAAAGTGGGCTTTATACAACAAAATATGGTATCAATTTTACAAACGTTGTGCCGGAAGAGAGCTGGAGGTAAAGCTATAGGTTCCCTGTTTGCTCTCCTCTTCCATTTCCTGAAAGGTGCCCCTTCCTCCGCCCCACTTCTCAGTTAGCTTCTTTTCCTTCTTTGGCTTCCCCTTGTGCTCCACACAAGGCTAGTTTTCCACCTCTTCCCAGAGGCTCAGAGTTAGGCTGTTAGAGGATTAAGCACAGAAAGGAGTAATTAATTGACTCAAATGACATTGCCTATCGATAGGAATATTTGACTTTAGCCAGAGCGACTGTATTATTTTAGCCTGTGTGACTCTGTTCAGCTGCAGAAGGGTCTTCCTAGCCTTTTTCATTTCCTACAGTGCACCCTACCCTACTGAAGGCTATTGTCAGCCTCCGAAACACCGGAATCACCCGAGTGTTACACAGTTTTCAGTAAATCACATTGACTCCACTCAAAAGGGCGATTTTTGTGACTAGTATCAATCTTACTGCAACATGCACATTGCAATTCAGATATAAACATTCAGGAAAAAACATTTATTATTTTTCATCAATTATATTTTACATGTAATGATACAAAAATACCTAAAAGGCTTGTTTGTATAAGTTATATGGTCTGATTTATATAGTTGTAAATTTTTATGTGTATACTGCAATCAAATAATAAAAGATAAATATCTCACGATTTCTAATGGGACTGTCTGTTGTGGTTAAAATAAAAGGCGAACCTCTCCTGAGTAATACACGTTTGTCTTGTCCTATTTTAAGATCTTTTCAGCCGGCGTTAGAGCAGGTAAGCGGGGGCGGCCCCACACCGCACCCCGACGGGTAATTTGCCGTGCTCGCCGCTAGGGGGAGGTGAAGCTAAGGCCGTGGCTCGGCTCTGCCTAGAAGGGAGAAACGGAGGAAAGGCACCGAACCCGACGCCCGAGGACGGGGAGACGAGGAGGTTCGAGGAGCGAGGGAGCTTCAGCTGGATGCCGGGGTGTTTAGGGAGTCAGCCATCGATTTGTTCAGATTAATGATTAGAAGCCCTGGGAAAGAAGCAAAGGTAGGGCCTGCCAAAGCAAGACCGCCAGGAGCTTCCGTGTCGGAGAGCACGGGGGTTCCCGCTGCCCCTTTCCTCCGAGCGGGGAAATGAAGTCACAGGTTCCCGAGAGGAACTGGCGTTTTGGAGGACTGCTCCGCCGTACGTGGAACCCCCTGATACCATGCTTGGTTTCGTTTAGCTTTTTTTTTTTTTTTTTTTTTTACTTTCCTGCCTAACACGGGCTCCTTCCGTACCGTCGGCGAGGGGGAGGGGGAGGGGACAATGCGGTGGGGGGTGCAAAGCAAGCCCCGGGGGCAGGCTCAGCAGAAATGAGCTTTACACCTCCTGGTTTAAAAAACAAATCTCTCCTCCCAAAAGTCAGGTCCCACTCAGCACTCCCCCAAAATAATGGCAAAAGTCACCACTGAAATGGATTGTTAATTGTCTGGTTTTAGCCACCGGTAAGCATAAACCTGCGGAGGCCCGCTGGGCTTTTGTCACTGGGGCTCCTAACACCAGTGTTCCAGCACTGGGGGTGCCAGGAGGATAAGGGAAGGAAGAGGGGTAGGGGAAAGAGGTCCCCAGGCCAATCAGCCTGGCCCTCTGGGACAAGCCTACCATCCAAATGACCACATCCAGAGGGCCAGAAGGACCCACACCCAGTTCTCACAGGGGGCCAGAATTTGTCTCCATGGGAACATGTGGGGCCAAGCTCGAGTCTGCACTGTACCCAGGAGGCAGTGGGAAGCCTTCGACAGCCATTTCATCACTCTGTCATGTGATTCTAATTCATAGCATAGCATTTATCGCTATGTAATATTTATCTATCCATTTACTCCTTTGTTTATTCATTTCTTTATTTTAATTCCCTCTCTATCGCCAATAATATGTAAGCTCCATGAGAGCAGGGACTTTATCTGCATCGTTTGCCATGGCATGCCCAGAAAATAATCTAGGCAGGACGTGGCATGTGTTCAGTAACTGTTCTTGCATGAATAAAGATTTGTATTTAAGAAAGTGTCCTTTGGCAACAGTGTGGGTGATGGACTGTGGTTTGGGGGTGGAAGGAGAGAGCAAGCTGTGTACCAAGACAAAAAGTAGTAAACATACAGTAAGGTGTCCATCCTATTGCCACTTCCAGCCAGGCTGCAGTATCGGTGCTGGGGTCAGGAGGATGGAAGCCTGAATCTACAGTGTGTGGGCCAGGAAAGGCAGTTAAGGCACAAGGTTAGAGGCAGTTTTAGGGGGCAAATTAAGTCAGGCAAGCAATGAAAGAGGTGGGCAGTCCAAAGGGGTGAGGTTCAAATAGAAGTATGAACCAGTGGGCGGAGATCGTTAAAGCCATGGGAGTAGATGTGATAGGTCCCACTACCCCAAAGAAATGTGCATCAAAGAAGGAAAAGCCTGAGCACAAAGCCTGGGGAGAAACAATGTTTAATAAAGGACAGACCCGTCAAGAGGAGTTTAAAAGGAACAATCATGGCTGCAGTAGTTCCCAGGACTCCCACGTTGTCCTCCAGTGACTGGGAGTTAGTGGCTCCCGGATTTTCACTGAGCCCCTCTCTGGGAACTGCCCTCAATGAAGAGAGCCACCCGAGTTCATAGCATCTCTGCAGGGGCAGCCCACATCCAATGACTAGTGGGTAAAGTGGGGATATAGAGGCCTGACCCTTTCCTCAAGGTAGGACAACTCTGAAAGGCCACCCCAACTGTGACACTCTGTGGGACTGACCGTGGCCCTGCTTTACACGCTCAACAACAAAATTCAAATTCTCCTTCTATCCAGGGTTACTTCCGTTATCCCTCTATAGGCATAGATATAACATAAAGGTCATTCCTCAATAAACTTGTTTCACACGAATCTTTATCTCCACATCTGTTTCCTAGAGAACCTGACCTAAGAAAGATAGTGCCAAAAGTGATCCAAGGAAATAGACTCTAGAATGGAATTATAGTACTGGATCATCCACCTGGAGCTAGAAATGAAGACCCAACCTTGGTAGTAGGTGAGGGCTGATGATCCTGGGTTTGCTGGGAAAGCAAAATTATTAAAACCTTCATTGATGAGGAACTGGGATGAGATACGAGTGGGTAGTAATGCCCTGGTAGGTGTGATATCCAGGCTTTCGGGAGACCCAGAGAAGGTACCAAGTCTGAGAACAATGGAATCTGGTGGCTCTTCCTGAGTCATTGATCATTAAAGAAAGACAATGTGAGGCTCAGGGCTAGGAAACAGCAATCGAAAGTGAAGTGTGAAAGTTAGAAAGCCTCGCTGATAACACCTACAGACACTCTCCTTCCCTAAGGATGGAGGACAGAAAAGGCTGAGGATAATGCCCAGGACTTAATTCTGAGATTAGCAGTACTCCAAAGAATTGGATGCTTCAGCCTGGGCAAATCTGCTACGCCTATGTCGGTGGCTTCCTTGGGATGAGTGGGGACCCTACAGACCTAGATGGGACCATTGGAGTTAATGTTGCTGGATGAATAGTTAAACCCCCACTTGGAGCTATGTGGGCCTGCAGGGGGCCCTCTCCTCTACGTCGAAGCTGTGTTTATCCCTTGCTTACACAGGAGACAGAAGTCTCTGCATTGCAAGACAACACATGGTCTATCCCAACTCCCATTCCCACCAGATCAATAACTACAGTCCTGTGGAAACCACATGGTGGAGACGTGCTGGGCCTGCTGAGGGGAAAAAGGAACTAAACCACAAGGAGGCTGCAGGATCCAGCCCATGTATACTCTCCAAGCTGGAGACTGTTTACAGCACTGTATCCTAAGGCTGATGGATCAAAGGGGGCATACAATGAAGTTGGATACAGGGGAGTTTATTTATACAAAAGCAGTCCACTGCTATGTGTGGTTTGCACCCTGGCAAAGACTCTGAGAGATGGTTTCATAATATTGCTAGGATGACTCTTGGAACTTAAAAAAAAAAAAAATTATGGCACACATTAAGTAAAACTGAAATGCCAGAACTGTTGTCACAGATGGTGGAAGAAGGGATAAAACAAATCTCAGTCCCTGAGCCAGTTTTCTGACCCTGAACCTGCTAATTAAAGAGAGGTTGGGCCCTTAGGAGTTCCTATGGCAAGAGAATATAGTAATGATTTCCATGGTCCTTTGCCAAAGGGATCTACAGTCATTTATTTAGGAAAATATACACTGGAAAAGTAGAATATTAAAGAATGGAAGTGCCTGGGCACGTTAATCTCTTCATCCCATAAGTCCATCAAGCAAGGAAAGGACTAATCATTCTGGCAGAGGGATAGACCCTGAAAATCAAGAGGAGTTGCCCCTGCTCTGACACAATGGTGACAAAGAAGAACACATGTGGTACCCAGGAATCCATCCAATGGGTTGCCGTTTGGTGTTCCCATTACCAACGTTGAAGGTAAGGGACAAATAAAGCAACTATGGCCTGACAACAGCATCCTGGCCAGGGGCTTACCACTCTCAGAGATGAAGGTCTCTTCACTAGGTAAGCTACCTGTACTAACAGAAATGCCAACTGAGGGAGCAGTGCCCTGGAATTGGTAGTAGAGGGAGGAGACAGTGATTAGCAGTTGTCTTCAGATCAGCTGCAGAATCTGTATTTTATCTTTCTGGGACTTAAGGTCTGTGTCCCCCCTCCCCACAGAAAAATTCATACATAGAAATCCTAACCCCCATGGTGATGGTATTAGGAGGTGAAGCCTTCAGAGGTGATTAGGTCATAAGAGTGGAGCCCATATGAATGGGATTAGAGCCCCAACAAAAGATACCTCACTGAGCTTCCTTCTCCCTCCCCCAAGTGAGGACACAGTGAATGGTGGTCTATGAACCGGGAAGCAGGCTGTCACCAGACAGCAGCTCCAGTGGCACTTTGTCCTAGGACGTCCAGCCTCTCAACTGTGAGAAATATATTTCTGTTCTTTATTAAAGTCACCCAGTCTCTGGCATTCTGTTGTAGCAGCCTGAATGGCCTAAGATGCATCCCATCAAGACTTCCTCGTTACATCCTTGGAAAAGATACCAACTGTTCTTGAGGAAACTGTGCCCAGAACTACTCTTTGAAGGTAACAGATTTGAAAGCATAAGGAGTGGACTGTTGTGGATCCTGGGAGGAGTCACTCCACGTCAGCTGAAGAGATCTTCACCCAGTTCATGTCCCCTTCCTGGGGAGCAGCTCTGGCTTAATGACTGGTCCATGAGCGGTGAGGAGTAATAAAGACCCATCCCTGTGACCCCAAGGCAAGACAATTGAAAAAGATTCCAACTCCAGATCTTGCCATAAATCAGATACTAAGAAAGAGTAGCTAGAAAGAAAAGAGATCATAAACAAGGGAGCAGCATCCCAGAAATTAGAGGAGAGTTGCTGAAAAGAGTGAGTGGAGGTCTTTGGGGATTTCCTTTAATATAGTTTCACTGGGGGGCAAATGGAGAGTGAAGGTAGGTACACATGAAATGGGATTGGCTGTGATGATTCTCAGGTTGGGTAATGGGTACAAGGAAGTTCATTTACATTTTCTCTACTTTGTAATATATTTGAAATTTTCCATAATAAAAAGTTAAAAAACAGAAAGGGAGTGGATGTCAATGAATATCATTTAGGTGGCAAATACAGAAAACCAGGAAATCCAGACTTACCTTTTCCTCATCTCTCAATAGTACTGTCCTCAGTACTGGGATACAGCAGTGAACAAAACAGGTGAAAGTTCTTGCCCTTCTAAAGATGACATTCTCGTGGAGGCAGACAGACAATAAACAATTAGGGACTAGAGAAGTGTTTTTGTTTCCCCACAAAGCACCCTTGTGCTGACCATGATTTTTCTTCCCTTCCCTGATGGTAGAGGATGTAGCCTTGGGAACATACAACTGTTTCAGGGATCAAGAGAGTGTGATGAAAATATTCTATGAAACTACCAGGATCATAGATTGCATACACAAGTTCTTCCGGGACAAAGCTGTTATTTATGTATTATACCCCTAACCTGACCTTGAAGTAGAAATATAGTTTTCTCCTCCTCAAATCTAGCAGGACTTAGATGAAAAGAATCACCTTTAGGGAACCCAGCATTAACGATGCATTCCACAGCGTTGATTTTTACTATGGAGTCCACAAGATGCAAAATGACTATAGCAGATCTATACCCTACAACCTCTGTCATTCAAGCTGGCTGAGAGTCTCTTTCCCAGAATATTAAGCAAAAGCTCCATTATGTGTCATTGGCTTTGACTGGGTCGTGAACCCTAAACCAACCATTGTCACCAGATGAAGATAAAGCATTAATTGTCTTAAGACTAAGTCTTATGCTCCTTTCCTGAGCTGAGGGTGGAGTCTTGCTCAAGGACTAATCATGTATTACAAAAGGCAGGATTTGTTTTGACAGTAGAGTTGATAGGACTTGATGATGAATTTTAGAGCAAAAATAGAGCAGTAATTTTCAATGGGGGTACCACCACTCAGAAGGGAGTTTCAAAAATTTGTGGGAGTATTTATGGTTGTCACACTCATGGAAGGGGAACCACTGGCATTTAGAGGCAGCAGCTAAGGGTGCCAGATATCCTGCCATGTACAGAGCAGTTTGCAAACAAAACAGCAGCTAGTCCTGAGTCCTCATAATCTCCATGCATCTCATCCAAAGTTAAATTTGAATGTATGCTTTGCAACACAGTGGGTTGCAAAGAAGAGATTTGTTTTCTATGATACAATTACTACTGCTGACCCATATCATAACAAAGAAAATTATTTGTCCCTATACTTACAAATAATAAAGATGAGCTCATTTGTAAGATTACCATGCTTCTTTATTATTTTTTACTGTAACAGTCTCAGTGTATAACTTGTCTTGACATGTTATCAACTTATCCCTTTCAATTTAGAATATATCCCTCATCCTCTTATTTTATAATGTATGCTTGTGGGGAAAAGACCACAGATTTTGAAGTCTCTCCAAGATTGTCCCAATGGTCACCAGGGAAGAAGAGGCCTTATATAATCAGATGGGGGAAATGGGACATCCTGATGTTGAGCAGCTGTACTCAAAAGTTAGCACACATTTAAGGGGGAAAAAGCTACTTCAAAGAGTACTGATAATGTGCATTTTTACAAGATTATAGCATGTGCATAGAAACATATAGATTCTATAAACAAATCACAGTGCTTGTCCAGGGCAGTAAAATAAAACATCAAGAATCCCATTGCTTGTTATTAAACTTGGAATACATGGTATGAAGATCATTTGGCTGTAGAGAGACTAATTTTTTTTTTTTTCTAGAACTAGTTTCTGATCTAACGTTGGTTTTTAAATTCATGTTCACTCGGATCCCTGTTCTTTCCTGTTCCTGAACTTCCTCTTCAGAATGACTTCTGATCTCAACTCTCTTAAATCCAAGTGTTCCCCAAAAGCAAATGCAAGCATCTCACTACTTTGTCATGGACTGTTAATTTTTACTCCTGAGTAACTCATTACCCTCAAATCGAGTGGGTTTAAACAACAACATTTATTATCTCTCAGTTTCTCTAGGTGAGGAATCCAGGTAGAACTCAGCTGCTTCCTCTGATTCCAGGTCTCTGATAAGGCTGCAATCAAGATATCATCTGGGGTTGCAGGGTCGTAACAATGCTGCACTAGGAATGGATCCGCTCCTAAGCTCTCTCATGTGGCTGTTGCAGAATTCACGTGTGGGCTTCTGCACTGAGGGCTGCAGTTCCTTACTGGCAATAAGCCAGATGTTGTGCATAGTTTGGCTCAACATGGGCCTCTCTGTAATGGTAGCCTGCTTCATCAGAATAAGCAAAAGCACAAGCATGCACACACGTGACAGACAGAGAGGGGGGCGGAAACAGGATGGAGTCACAGTTTTATAATGTAATCTTGGAAGTGTAATGTAATTATACTTATAATGTAATCCATTATTTTGCTGTATTCTATTCATTACTGGCAAGTCACTAGGTCCACCCCCACATTCAAGGAGAAGGGATGACACAGAGGGAAAATTTAACTGGGAGCCATTTAAAAAGTTACTTACCATAGACTCCAAGCACTTGCATATTAAAATATCCTATTATAAATTGTATTTCCTTTATTTCTATTTTATTATGGCTAAGGCATTTTATTAATATTTTTAATAGGTATAAGTTATACTCTCAACGAATTTTATTTTAGAAAAGAGCATATTACAAATATTTTGTCCTAAAAAAGGGGAATGTTGAGTCTGACAGAGTTGGGAAATAGTTCTAAAAATAGGAATTAGGAATAGGAATTAGAGAGGAAGAGATTGGCAACCGAACACAGAAAGAGGACATTTAAGTCCTTGAGAAGCCAGAGGAAATGGGAATCAGAATAAGACAGAAGGGTTGAAGTTCAATAAGGACAGAAAACTTTTCATTAAAGAAACTCAGAAGAAATAGAGGATTATTTTCAAGTATCCGAATGGCCAATTTGTGGAAGAGGAATGAAATATATTCACTAGTTCTCCAGTCAGTAGAATCTAGACCGATAAAGTCACAATGATGTAGGAATAGGAAAAAAGAAATTTTTACCAATCAGAGCCATCCAAAGATAAACAAGGCCATCAGGAAATGGGTTAACAAACCTTACTGCATGCCTGCATAGGGTCCATGCCTGTTATCTCATCAGATGATGGAAAGATCAGAACAAGAAGTAGTTGGAATGAATGCCATTAAGACACCTCCCAACCCTGAGGTTCTCAGACATTATGAACTGACATTTGCTAAGAGAAAGAATGTTCTATGAAACCATCTGTGCTTGACCCTTGTTGCAGTCTCATGGAGCTTGTCCTTTAGAAGAAGAGCTTTGTCTTTTTACTTTTTAGTGTATGTCCTGCTTATGTGGAAGAAATCAGCATCTACTAAAAGCGACAGGTTCTGGAGGGCAGAAGATACAAACTAGAACAAGGACAATATGAGGCAATGGGTAGGTCATCAGGTTAATAAAATAATTCCTTCATTCAAAATATTTAATAAACACCATCCATGTGCCAATTCTGTGTTAATTATTGGAAACTGAGCTGGAGGCTAGTTACAATTTTCATAGCAAGATATCCTTATCTGAGTGAAACGAGAGAAGGACCTAAGCAGAACTTCTTAACTACCTCGGAAGTTTCAGACACATGATAGATTGGCATCTTGGTAAAAGTTAATAATGATAGTCAGGAACATTTAATATTTGACACAAATGTGGAAAGTTTGTCTCTGAACATCCAGTGGTGAGGCATAGAGGAATTATTTTACATTGGGCTGCTAGAGTGGAGGCTGAGCGAGGATATTTGTTTAGGAGGTTTGCTTAGAGAGTGATCTTAGAAGAAGGGCAGCACAGGAAGCAGGATAGAGCATTAAAAAAGTCAAGCAAGAATGTGGTTTCCCTAGAGACAAGTTTCAGTGCGATCCCACAGGGACACTGGAGTGGACATTGCCCACACAGTTCGTCCTACCTTGAGGCAAGGGGCGGCCTTTTATACCCATGTCCTTCAGTCTCTGACCACAGCCCACATGAATTTAGCAGCATGAATATCACTTACGACCTTAATAAAAGCAGGTCCGGAGGGGAGGTGGGAGCACAAACCCATTGAATGTATTGAAGAGAGAAGGAGAAGGGAAAATGTGCAGGCAGTGGGCATAGAGCACTCTTGTGAGAAGTATCACTGCAAATGGGAGCAGAGAAATGGAATCGTAGCTGGACAGTACATGGGGTCGAGGGAGAGTTTCCTAAATGGGCAAAGTTGCATCATGGTTCTATGCAGAGAGGGATAATCTAAGACAAGCTGTTGATGCAAGAGAAAGGCCAAGTGTGAGGGAGCAAAAGGCGTGGAAGGCAGAGGATGAGTGAGGGCCCGGCCTTAGTAAGGGTAACTGAACGTGAGGAAAGAGAGTAGAAGACAATATAGTCATGTAAGTAGGAGGGCAGGCATGGGGATGGGAGCATATGGAAATTCTCTTCTGACTGTGTTTGGGTTTTTCCTGAAACAGAAAGTACAGTCATGAACAGAAAGAGAGGACAATGGGAAATGAGGAAGGCAGAAGAGATGTTGGAGCTGAAGGAGAGAGGAGAAAAGGGTAAACGGTCACCCAGAAAGTGAGAAAGTAAATGGCACAGGGAAAACGAGGGTTTCTAAATAACCTGAGTCGCTCAAATAGCTTTTCAGTTGATGATCTGAGATACCCTAAGTATACAGTCCGAAAATAGTAATGTCTTGGATTCTTTCTCAAAGCATGCCTTTTGTGTTTCAGACTCACTGTACTAACCAGAACGTCCAAAACACAGAGTTCTGTTCATTTTTGTCTCCCGAATACTTCTCATTCTACTCCTTTCTCTTCAGCTCAACCATCACCACCTGAGGGCAAACGAACATCTCTTGCCTGGAAACTCCAGTAACCCCTTAATTAGTCTCCTGTCGGGCCCTCTTCCAACGCACTTGCTGTTGCAAAGACTTAAGTGAGTTTGTCAATGCAGAAGTTTGATCCTGTCACTATCACTCTAAATCCTGCAATGCTTCCCACTATTTTTTCCCCTAAAGACTGTGAAGAATCTGCTCCTATTTACGCCTCTGTGTCATCTCACCACCTCTCACTCAGTTTGCGAGCCGCACAAGACTTCTCTCAGTTCTTCTCAAGTAACTGCATGCCCTTCCCTCCGAAATACCCTTCCCCTTCCCAACTTTGCTCAGTTAATGCCACCTGAAGCGCCATTGCTGGATCTTGTTTACCTTCTAACGTGACAGATGTGAAGGCTTTGAAGGCGGTGACTCCCTTGCTTTGTCCTCTTCCACGCTGCTCACACTGTTCATCTCCTCAGCCCTCTGCTCCCCCATCCCACAGCTGCTGGTTGGGGTTCTCCTCCAAAACTATGCTTTGTGCTAATGCCTGTGAGCAGACCATTCTTAACTCCGATTTCCAGCCCAGAACGCACTCCCGAGTTCCAACCTTCCGCGTGTTAAACTGCCCACTGAAAACCACCATTCGCACGTGCTCTGAGCACCAACACATGCTGGCCCAAAGGAAGCTCTTCACTTTCAATGTCTCCAAAGGTCTGCTTGTGCATTTTTCTACTACTGTGCCTTGAGGCCTCCCTACCAGAGCCCCAAATGTCCTCAAGGTCATCCTATCCTGCTTTCCACACCCAACATCCTATTAATATCACTCATCAAGGCTTAAGAATTTCACTTATTTAACATTGATATTCAGTTATTGAACTTGAAAAAAAGAAAAATCTTCACTCACTAGTAATCAGAAACATACAAACCAATGGGAAAGGAAAAACAATTATTTTTGTTAACCAGTTGGAAAACATGCAAAAGGTAATACCCAATGCAGTTAGGAATCGAATCAAAGGAATGCTTCTGTGTGCAGACAGTGTGAAGGCAAAGTCTTAGCAGCCCATGTACATTAGAAGTCTTTAAAAATGCATTCCCTTTAACTCTATCCCTTCACTTCCAGAAATTGATGCCAAAGAAATAAACTGGGAAATACACAAGTATATAACTGCACTTAGATTCACTACATATTCTTAAATAGTAAAAGATTATAAACTGCATAAATGCCTAACCAGCCTAAATAAGGGATTTGTTAAATAAATTAAGGTACATATGTAATTTCTTTGAAGCCATTAAGAATAATTATATAGGTACATACGTAGTTGACACAAATGATACCCACATATATTTTTAGACAAAGAAAGATTGCAAAGCAATATATTTTGTTTCTGTTTTAGTTAAAAATATATTTAGGTTTGTTTCTAAACGGAAAAAGATTCTAGGTACTACCTGTGCAACACCTATGTAAATTTATCATTACTTCAAAATAAAACTACTGAAGAAAAAACACTAATCTGTTGAGGATCTCTGTTTGCTAAAAATGCAAATGAACTTACGTATTAGATAAGCACGTAAATATGCGGGAGTAAACTTTGAGGTAGGATGATGTAAAACTGCATTTGGGTCAGGCCCTGCCTCCTAAGAAACAGAGCTAACTGCTTCCTACCCTCTTCTACACACAAGTTCTTAAAAAATAAGGTAAAATAAATATGCCTCACCTTTTTGCCCAGGAATGAGATAAAATAAAACAGAAATTTTAAAGTAGGAAACAAGTTCTAGTGGGACAGAAAATATATTTACTTAAAGTAAAACAACACCCCCAGGCAACACATGCTCAGTGCCAGAGAAATACAGGTGAATGGGGCAGAAGACAAGGGGCAGATGCCACATACGAGGACGTCAGAGAGAAGGCAGGCTTGAGCCTGATTTAAATGACAGGTAAATACGAGCAGGAAAGAATGCAAAACTTATTTCAATTAAAAGAGACAGTAAGAAAATGAAATTGTGGGTAGTGTGTTTAGGAAAAATTAGAAGACCGACTGAAATGAAAAGAACACTCTGGTAGCAGAGCTGTGAGAGAGGAGGGTGGCAAGGTTTAGATGCCACACATACACCATACACACAACACACACACACCCCCACAACACACACACACCATGCAAAATACATATACAACATATACAACACGCACACACGCTCACATACCCCATATACACAACCTACACCAGCACACTCTCTACACACAATGTACACATGTATAACATGCACTCACACAAAATACATACCACATACACACCACACACAAGACACAGCATTACATAACACATACAACATATACAACACACATACCCACAAAATATACACCATACACACAACATACACACACTTACACTATCATACCAATATACAGCATACACATAAATACAACACCACACACACAAAACTCAGTACACAAAACACATACAACACATACAATACACACAAATATACCACCACATATACCCATATACAACAAATACCACAACATACAACACACATCTCACAAAAAACAACAAACTCAACACACACACAACACAGATCACGTGCATAAAATGAGAGTCAACCTCTAATTCCTTGTTTTAACATGTTATATTATAGACAAAATTGCATTTGCTTGTAATATAACTTGTTTATATTTCTGTCATAAAATGTGTCTCCATCTGTCACATTTCTGGCTTCCCTCCTCTCCCCACTGGCTTTGCCTCCTGCAGACATCTGGGGAACTGGTCACCTACTGGTAGATGCTAAAAGCAGCGACTATTGTTGACTATTCCACATTCAGACTTTCAACCATTCCTCTCCTTTTCCCCTGGCCTGCTCCCTGTCTGCTCCCACTGGCTCACTTCTTCTTGATGTCCCCTTTCAAAATGTTTAGATTCCAGGTTCTGCTCTCCTCCTAACTCACCTAGTTACCATTTTGCTTCCACTTTCCAACTTGTAAAAATGTTCTAAATTCATCACTCACCTGATATTGCCTGTCCTATTCTTTTCGTTTTTGTGTTGATTATTTATACCTTTGTATAAATAATGAGTTTTCTGTAATTCTACTGGGATTTGGGGAGAGTATAGAGATTGTTAATTTCATGTGTTCACGCTGTGTTTAAACAAAAGTCCCTATAGGTTCTAATTGTGGAAGTGAGAAAGGGGTCCGGATAATAATACTAATAATTGATCCTGTTTCTGCTCATTTGAGGTAAAGGTTTGCTTTTTAATCCAACCTCTAAGTTCTTCAAAAATAAGTGCACACAAAAGCATACATATGCCTATCCACCTCACATCCACCCCCACACATTGCAGAGCTTCTGAGAGCAACCAAGGAGCATCACATTTAAAATAAAATGATCTCAGACTCTCGGCAGTAGGAGTGCCCGGCATGATCTATAGCCTGTTTAGGCAAAAATAATAATAACTTTCCTCACAGATATAAATTGACTCTAAGCATGCATGACTTTGCATTTTAATCCTGTCACTATCGGGTGGAACAAACTTTTATGAAAAAAAACTTAAGCAATGGAAAGAAAAGTCAGTTATTTAAAATGAGCTGCCGTACCTACTCATCGAAACGAAGACAATCACAGACTTAAATTTTTGGATAGTGTCTGGTTTTAACCAGTCTTCAGATATCATGCAGGTGAAGCTTTAAGCAGTATTTGTTTGGTTCTAAATTTTCAGTCACTCCTCTATTCATTCAACCAATCTTTACTGATCAAACACTATCCTTTACAGTTTTATAGGCAGTGTTTTAGACACAGGGGGATATAGCACTGAATGAGGCAGATGAGATTCCTGTCTTTTGCCACTTGCATTTAAGTGGTAGGCACGAAAATGAACAAACAGATCAGAAGGAAGAAGAGAAACAAGGCAAAGTAAAACAGTAGAGTGATGGTGTGGAGCAGAGGACAGAAGAGCTATTGTAGCAAAACTGGTCAGAGTAGGTTGCTGTGAGGAATGATATCCGAGCAGACATATGAAAGAAGCAAAAGGAATATGAATAATGCAAGGGAGTCCCAAAAGCAGTGAGGAAATAAACTTGTGAAAGTCTGGGGGTAGAGGAACAGTACCTACAAAGACCCTGGGGCAGGAGGTTTGGTATTTGGGTCGGGGGAGACCAAAACTGTCAAAGCAGCTGGGCCGAAATAAATGAGCAGAAGTTTAGAGATGTAGACAGAGCTCCTTGCAGGCCATGGATGAAGATTTTCTAGCTCAGGAGTGTGGTCTGACTTGCCTTGATTAATGAGCACCTTCGTAGCTTTGTTTCTGGAATACTGGTCTAGTGAAACAGGAGCAGGACAGGGAGGCCAAGTTAAGGAGCACTTGGAATATCTAAGAGACTGGGGTGGAAGTTAGAAAGATGGTGAGAAGCAACAAGCCTCAAGCTATGTAGCTAAGTGAAAGCTTACAGGACTTGGTGATTTATTGGACATAAGGGTAAGGATGAAATCTGGAGACAGCTTGAAGAAGTAAGATGGCAAAAACTGGGGATGAAGAAAATTCCAGTAAGGTACAACAGGAGGTTTGTTTCAAACATGTTAAAGTTAAAATTCTTATGACCTATTCAGTGGTGATATTAAGTGGGTGGTTGAATATATAAGCCTGGACCTCAGATGAAAGTTCAGGACTGGAAATACAAGTTTGGAAGGGTTAGCATTCAGGTGGAATGCAGGGACTAGAGGATCCCCTGTGGAGGGACTGTAATTCCACATGATCAGAGGACCCAGGGAAGAAAAGGACAATGCAGAGGAATGATCAGGGAGGGAGGACAGGCTGGTACCCTGAGACCGAAAGGAAAGTTTTTTTAAGAGGGAAGGAAGGATCTGCTCTGTCAAAGCTGCTGAGGGGTGAGTAGGATCAGGACTGCAAAAGGACCATTGGGTTTGGTGAGCTGGAGGTCACCGGCAACAAGGACCAGAGCTGTTGTAGAGGAGGAGTGATCCCAGCTGAAGAGATTAAGTAAGGACAATAGGGATGAAGACATAGAAACAGTGAAAACAGAAATAGGTGTTGGGAGAACTACTTGGAGAAGTACAGAATCAGGACTTTTTAAATTTATTTTTATGTTTTATGGAAGCTAACTCAGCATGTTTGCACACTGATGAACAAACCCAGGAGAAAGAAAAAAACAGCCATGCACAAGAGATGAGATAAAAGCAGGAACAGGATCTGGACCCAATTCAGAAGGTGAGCTTTGTCTGGGGCAAGGACAGTTCTTGCATTTCTATCCCAACTCATTCATCTGTTTCTCTAACCTTGGCCTAAATCCACTTAATTCCAGAAATCTATGGAACTTAATGTTGGATAGCGCAAGGGACCTCTTGCTGACATTATTTTTAATCCTCATTTAAAAAATTTATCATGAGTATTTTAGCACATGTGTCTTTCCAGTTGACCTAAATTTTTAGCACCAAGTTCATTTCATTTAAAGTGATAGTACTTTCATATGTTTTGAAATCCAAAAGTTACAAAAAGCAGACAATAAAAAAAATCTCCTTTTTGCTAGTATCTCCCAAATGTTCATTCCTCCCACCTGGAGACCAACAATGTTACCATTGCTTAAATATTCTTTCAGAAATAGTTTATGCATACACAAACATTTGTATTTCTTTTCTTTTCCCTTTTTATACAGTTAGTGACACATAGCTCTGTCTGTTGCTTTTTTCACTTAAAATATATCAGAGATTATTTTATATCTGTAACCAAGAAACATTGCCATTCCTAAAAAAAGAAATCTTATGGGGAAAAAGACCCCATAAGATAAATACAAGAACACAAGTAAGAAATGGCAAGACAACACAAAAAGAAAAGAAAAAAGTCACACAGAAATGAAGATAAATTAGAGAACAAGGGATAAGAAATACTATTGTAAACATAGTAAAAAAAAAAACCCACAGAAGATACAAATAAGAAAACAATGGAGGGAAGATGAAAGCTACCAAAGATGGCAAAGAAAAGCAATATACACATGGTTAGAATCCCCCACCTATAATGACCATAACAATAATAATAGTAATGAAACTGAACATATATTTAAATACATAATTAAAAATAAACTTTCCAGACATAAAAGAAGACACGATTCCCAATGACAAAAGCACACAGTATGTCTGAGAAATGAAATCAGTATCCTCAACATAGATACATATCCCAGTAAAGTTATCCAACCTCACAAAATAAAGACTCCTTTGGGCAGGCAAGCAAAGAAGATCAGTCTGGCTTCCAATTTCCTCAGAGCAATGATCAACACCAGTAGGTAACAGAGCAGTAACTCTAAGATTAAAAACAATCAAACAGAAAACCAACCAAAAAACAACCCAAGGTGCCCTTCAAATACAGCGGTGAGAGTTCCCTGGTGGTGTAGTGGCTAAGGCTTTGGCGCTGTCAACACTGCAGCCTAGGTTCAATTCCCAGCCAGGGAACTACCCACATTAAAACGAACAAACAAACAAACAAAAAAAACCAAATACAGAGGTGACAGAGTTTTGAAGTTTCATGAACTCAGTGACCATGACTCCGATGAGACGTCTTTGAGGAACTCTCAGAGGCTAAACCACCCCTGAAGGACTGGTTCTAAAGGTACTGCAGTGATGAATGGAAACAAGAAGAATATAAACACCATCTGTGCTGAGGATGTAGAAATGACAAAACTAACGGGAAGAAAATGGAAGGCAGAGTCAACCTGTTGATAGCTCAGAGTGTAGAATGTGATTCAAAGCTGACACACCAAATAAGAGAAGTTTAAGCAGATTATACCACTCAAATGTAAATACTAGATGTACAAGGGCTGTCTGAAAAAATACAGCCATTATCAATATAATGATAATGGTTTTGCAGTTGGATATTTTCCAGACAGTCCTTACATATTATTATTGCTTAAAATCAGGTTACAAAAGAAAACGATGAAGGGAGATGATTCTAATGTCATCACTGCTGTCTAAAAAAATAAATGAGTAAAAAGTATGTGCAAAATTATGCTTATAAAAGTAGCCAATAAAATGAGAGTACATACCTTAAATATAAGGACTCTATACAAAAAGCAATAAAAACAGATTATATAGTGAAAAACTTTTTAAAAAATACCCTAAAAACTAAAATACAACATAAAATAATGTGACAGCGATAACACCAAACATATGTTGTTAAATAAAAATAGGATTAAATCACCTACTAAGAGAGAAAGATCTTCAAATTTCATCACAAAGCATAATCCAACACTATGCCATGTGTAAGAGACACACCCCATAAAAGTGATTCAGTTCAGGTGAAAATAAAAAGATGAGCAAAGTACAACTCAGAGAATACAAACAAGGACCAACAACAAAATGGCAACATGAGAGGGACCTCCGATAAACTCCTCTGGAGATTACAACTATTAACACACCTGCACCTCACCCACGGGCCCTCTACACAACGCACAATCACAGCTAAGAAACCCACTCGTCACATTAAGGTACCTGCAGGTGGGCAGAGGGTTAAACAAAGGAGAAATATACAGAAAAGTGGGATGTGGCCGTGTGGGTTCCCGCTTGGAACTCTACCACTGGGGAAGGGAGGAGGAAGGTGGCAGCAGGAGAGGGCTCCAGTCCTCACTGGGTCCATGGGACACAGGAAAGAGGGCCCACAGGCCGGCGTGAGATACCGCAACCACCTCACTTTGGGCCCAGGAGGTGCAGACTGGTCCACAAAGTGCAGTGGCTGGACTTCACTCCAGTTCCCAGAGGTTAGGGAGTGACTGAGCAGTGAGGAGCCACAGTGCGAATGCTCCAGCTGGGAAGGAGGAGGAGAGACAGGGGCTTCATGTATGTTTCTTGGCCCATGACCAGGATGATCTGAAAGACCAGCATACAGGACTGACCCCAAGGCTCAGGGAAGATTCCAAGTGCGGGACAAACTGAGACCAGAAAGGCACAATCACGCCCAAACTCCCTGCATGAACTCCGGGGTCACAGGAAGAAAACAAAGGCACAAACACCCCTCCCCCATAGACCTCTGCTCACCCAGTATCAGCAAGGAACAACAAAGAAACTGCAGCAGCGAGGGTCCAGAGAGGCTGCAAAAATGAGAAACCAGAGAAAAGGAGCTCAATCAAACAGATGGGGACAGATGACCCATCAGAAACAGAGCTCAAAGCAACGATTATAAAAATGCTTAAGGATCTGAATGATAATTTCAACAGATAGCAAGCATCAAAGACTTACAAACCATTATAAAGGATCAAAAAAAGATAATGACTACATTAACTGAAATGAAGAATGGAATAAAATCACTAAACTAGATAAAATAGAAGCTCAAAGCAGTGACTTGCAGGAAAAGCCACCAGAAAACACCCAGCCAGATCAATTACAAAATTATTTCTAAAAAAGGAAGGATGGATTGAGATTCCTCTGGGACTGTATCAAATGTAATGTCAGAATCACCGGTGTACCAGAAGGGACAGAGGAAAAGCAAGGGATCAAAAAATGATTTGAAGAAATGATGACTGAAAATTTTCCTAACCTGGTGAAGGAAGTAGACATACAAATCTAGGATGCACACAGAATCCCAAACAAGAACACACCAAGACACATAATTAAAATGGCAAAAGTTAAAGAAAAAGAGAAAATTCTAAAAACAGCAAGAGAAACACAAGTAGTAACTTGTAAAGGGACACCCATTTGATTCTCAGCTGATTTCTCACCAGAAACTTTATAGGCCAGAAGGGATTGGCAGAAAATATTCAACGTGATGAAAACCAAGGACCTACAATGACGAATAATGTATCCAGCAAGGCTAGCATTCAAAATTGAAAGACAGATAAACAGATTCTCAGATAAGAAAAAGCTAAAGAAATTTATCACCACCAAACCAGTACTACAAAGAATGTTAGAGGGACTTCTTTAAGATGGGAGGAGGGATGAGAGAGTGGATAAAATAAGGGAAAGGGATGGAGAAATTTAGTTTGATCGTTAACAGAAAATCAAAAGCAACAAAGAAACAAACTCATGGACACAGTCAATAATTAAGTAGTTAACTGAGGGTAAGGGGGGAGGTGGGTGGAGGAGAAGGGACAGGGACACAAATATGTGGTGATGGAAAGAGAACTGACTCTGGGTGATGAACACGTAATACAACACAGAGAAGATGTAATGGAGAATTGTATACCTGGGTCCTATGTAATTTTTACTAACTGATGACACCCAATCAATTTGAATGAATGAATGAATGAATGAATGAATGAAAGAGAAGACAAACAAAAAAGTGAACTGAAGTCCTGATATTAATATCAGACAGTACAATTCTGGCCCCAAACCATTAAAAGTGACATGAAGGGCACTTTGTAATGCACTAAATACCCAATAGCAATATTCATAAACAAACTGTGAGGAGACAAAAGGAGAAATAAGACACAACTCACTAGTAGGAAAAGATTTTAATTCACTTGGGAGCATATGACAAACCCATGAGACAAAAATAGTTTAACATCAATAGTTAAAAGACATGGTAAGATCAGTAAACTGGGGATAAGTTATATTCAGTTATGTTCAACCTTCCTGATATAAAAGAGTTCTTAGAAATTGAGGGACTAAACAGGAACTTAATGAGGATAACCAAGAAAATACATGCAAAGTTCTACTCACAAACTAATGTGAGTAACCCTTAAATATATGAAAAAATGCTCAACCTCCATCTATAATAAGAAATAGTTGTTAAAACCACAATGTTTCTCATCAAGCAGGCAAAATCCCCAGGTTTTACAACATACAGTGTAAGAAAGGCTATTGGTTCCCAAACTAGCGCTGTACATGGAAAGCAGAAAGACACCAAAGAGGTAGATCACCCCAGGTTGGTAGGTGGCAGGTATAATAAGCAAGGAAACTTGCATATAAGGCTTATCCCGGTGTGTTGCAAAACGAGTACAGCTCTGCACCCTCCTGCCAGAATCTTAAAAGTTTATATAAAGGCCTTAACCAGGATTCAGTCACATATTCAGTCCAAATGGTCTCAGAGACACGTTACTCTCTCCAGGCTCTGTCCTTGAAATGGCTGCTGGGACAGTGGGTTGACCATACATTTCCAGGACAAAGGATGGGGTGGGGACCTTTGAGTGCCCTGAGTCCAGCTCAAGGTCGATAGGTGGTCACGTTCTCGTGAGGATCTCCTCCAAAACAGGCATTCTCTGAAAGAGCTTGTAGGGTGAACTTCAGATGCTGAACAAAAGCAGTACTCTATAGGAAGAGGCCACCTTGGCAAACCTGAAGGGTTTTTGGGTTGTCTGAAGTATAATCAGCAGGTCCCACAGTCCATTGGGTACAGTAAGAACTTCCTTGATGAAAACAAAAATGGAGAGGACATGTTGTTACTGTCGAGAGACTTGGCAAATAAAAATACAGGTCGCCCAGCTAAACTTCAGTTTCAGATAAACAATGTATTTTTTAGCATAAGTATGTCGCATTCAATTAGGATGTTCAATGCAACATTTGTGACATATTACCAATATGTCTGGTTAGAGTTTGGTGGCAATATACTTCACATAGGATTTCAGTTGGTCAGATCAGACATTCCACTCCTACCCTCCACCCCTCCTACCTCCTGACCACTTTCTATTTTGATAACCACACCAATTTTGCTTCTAATGCTCAAGAGACTTGATCTTGGTCTATTACTCAAATGGAGGCTGGGAGGAGGCCTTCACAGTGAGGGGATGGGCCTGGGCACACCCCTCTAAATGTAACTGAAGAACTACCAAGGTTAAGGTTGCTTAGAGTATGGAGAGCAAATGAGGCAAAGAAAAGGCATCCATACTTGCAATAAATGAAATCTGTATCTACTAGTAATTTTGATAGGAAGAACTAGAATTGAAGGATTGAGATCAGATATTTTTGTGCATCATTCTGCCCTGGACAGCTATCAGTGGCATAATAGCTTCCTCTCAGATAAAGGTCAGATATGAAATTCAAACTAGACCCTCTAAAAGTTTTGTTACATATAATTATAAGAACCTAAGGTCATAGCTCTACAAAGAAGAACCTAAAATTATAGCCCACCTAGTGCAGCCCTCTATCTTGAAGTTGAGGAAAGTAAAGGCTAGAGAGGTGCAATATCTTACTCAAAATCAAACAAAAACTCAACAGTATCTTCCAAATAGAATGCACTGCCATTTTCATTACATGTTCTGTGAAATACTGACTTGAAAAAGGTTTTGTCATGGGTTTTAGACACACTTGTCCATTTTTTTGAGCTCTCAAGCGTCCCACCTCTCATCAGGAGGTGGTATCTAAGTCCTTCCCATTAAGTCTGGGCTAACCTTAGTGACTTACTTGTAACCAATAGAGTATAGCAGAAGTGAGCAGCACAGCTTCTATAGTACATGACAAATGGCTAAATAGCTTCTGTCTCACTCATTTTCTTAGTCAACTGGCATTAAGAACACCAAGCTGCCACAATGCCACCGTGTTGTGAAGGAGCCCAGGTCACCTGAAGAGGCCACGTGTAAGTGATATAACTGATAGTCTCAGCTAACGTACCAGGCAACGGCCAGCATCAACTGCCAGACATGTGAGTCTGGCCATTGAATCACACTCCCACTTCTGCCTTCTGCCATTGCGTTTGCCTACCTTAGCTCCCAGACATTGTGGAGTAGACAAACCATTCCCACTGTACTGTACTGTTGTCTGAATTCCTGACCCACAGAATCTTGGAGCATAATAAAATGGTTGCTTTATGCCACTAAGTTTTGGGTTTTTTTTTTTTTTTTAATTTTAATGCAGCAGCTAGAATATGAACAACTTCCCCCCTTCCTATTATTAGGACTTTCAAATGGGGAGTGAAGAAGAAAAATTCATTCTTAGTCTATTTTATTTTCACTTGAGGCCAACTAGAGCTAAGATACTATATTTGATTTGAGAAGAAAATGAAATAAAACGTAGTTCAGAATCTTAACTTTCTGCACAGATTCTTTGAGGAACAAATATAAGGCAATCCCAAGGTTTTTCTTTTTTAAATGTCATGAGATTTTCAGATGATAAACACTTGCTTAGCAGTACAGTTCCCAAGCAAATATCTAGGCAATTAATCACACATATATAAGACTTCCTCCTGTGCAGTAAATTTTTTTGTTGAAAAATACAGCTTTACTTTTAAAGGTATTTTTTTAAAGCACAAACCAGAGTCTTCTCTAGTCCTAAGTACTATATGGCTGTTTACTTTCATAATGTAAATTTTTTTTTTCTTTTCTAATTTTCTTCTGCTAAGTAAGCAGCAAAATAAGATGAGGGCTTGTGTTGGTGTAAACTGTTCCCAGCAGCCACTGAATATGCCTGATGCCAGCAGGGCAGACAGAAACACTCAGGAACACTGAAAACCAAGATACTGTCTTGTTTCTCTTAGTTTCCTAGGGCTACTGTAACAAGTTACCTCGAACTCGCAAGCTTAAAACAACAGAATTTTACTGACTGTCAGTAATGGGGGCTACAAGTCATAAAGGTGTTGGCAAGATCACATTCTCTCTGAAAACTCTAGGGAAGCATCCTTCCTTGCCTTTTCTAGTATCTGATGGTGGCCAGCAATCCTTGGCTTATAGCTGTATCACCCCAGTCTCTTCACAGTCTTCACATGGCCTGCTCCTCTTTGTATGTGTGTATCACTTCTTCTTATAATGGCATCAATAATATTAGATTTAGGGCCCTCCCCTCCACTGCCGTACGACGTCCTATTAACATGATTGTATCTATAAATACCCTGTATCTAAATGAGAAGTCATGTTCAAAGTACTAGGGGTTAGGACTTGAACATTTGGAGGGCAAAATTCAACTCACAATGGAGATCTAAGTAAAGGGCTTTGGCTGTGGAGAAGGCAGGAAAATTAACTTCAGGGTTTGCTACTTCTTTTGCAGCCTGAAGAATCTGAATTTAAATACTGATTCACTGTGAAACTGTATAAAAGTCATTTTACCTCTCCAGTTTGAGTACTTACCTGTAGATGGGGTAAACTGAGACAAGTGTGGCCACAGAACAGCAGACTGGGCATTACCTTGTGCGAAATGAAACTCAACTCCCCAGGCCCCAGACCAGCTGAGCCAGAATTTGCATTTAAGCCAGATCTCTAGACAATTCAGATGCACATTAAAGTTTGAGGAGCACTTAGCACAGTCTTTGGGGCATACTAATTTGCCAATAAATGCTAATCCTCCCTACTCATAAACATCACAAAGTCACTTAAATAAACCAGCTGGGTTTACATTTAATTTAATAACTGTGTATTAAAGTAAAAAAGAGAGAAGAGTGTAGGCTATTCTTAAAATACCTCCTTCAAAAAAAATCGGTTAACTAGCAACAGACTGGTAGTGAGACACTAACTTTTGGAATATTTCAACTGTTTTTTCTTTTAATTTAAGAAAAGATTGTTTACACTAAATGGGAAAAAGAAAACTGGAATGAGAATATAGCTCAAACACATTTCTTAAGATCGTGTCACCTGAAAGAAACAGGTGAATTTGTAGTTACTGGTGTATAATCCTTGTGGGAATTTAAACAATTTATTAATATACCACAGCCTCTTTATCCAGTCATCTACTGAAGGGCACTTTGGTTGTTTTCATGTCTTGGCCATTGTGAATAGCACTGCGATGAACATTGGGGTACATAAGTCTTGCCAATTAAGGCTTTTAAATTAGCGGGGTAGATACCCAGAAGGAATATTACTCAGCTATAAGAAAAGATGAAATAGTGCCATTTGCAATAAAATGGATGGACCTTGAGATCATCATGCTAAGCAAAATAAGCTAGCTAGAAAAAAATCAAGATCATATGACTTCACTTATATGTGGAATATAAAACTGAAAGTAACAAAGAAACAAAAAGTCATGGACACAGTCAATAGTGGTTACCTGAGGGCAAGGGAAAAGGGAGTGGTGAGGAGGCAGGGAAATCAAATATATGGTGATGGAAAGAGAACTCACACTGGGTGGTGAATACTTAATGCAACACCTAGACGATGCACTGTGGAATTGTACACCTGGAACCTATGTAATTCTTCTTAACCAATGTCAACCCAATTAAGTCTAACAATAAAAATAAACAAACCCAACAACAATTAATTTAAGTGTAAAAACAAAACAAAAAGCGTTAAAGTCGTCTTCACACCTCAGAACAAAAGCTAAACTAATTGAAAATCAATGACTTTCCTTAGATCAATCAGAGAGCTGAGGTCACAGGTAAATCACTACCCCAAAAACTGGAGAGGCAGATAAATAGAGAGAATGCAGACAATACAGACCTGTTTCCCTGAAGCAGAAGTTCCTAGAGCCAGGAACAGGTAGGAACACTCAGGCAAGATCATCAGCAAATTGCTGGAACCTGAGGATTGACTAACTTGCCAGTGAAAAACTCCTGGAGGCCCAGTCTAAGCAAGGATCCCCCACATTTTCATGGATTTTAATCTCCAGTATCCCCCACTAGGTTCTCACGGTGAAGATATGAGTAGAAGAAAAAACCTCTCATGTTTGGTTGAGGTGTGGTGGTGGTGGTTGGCGGGGGGAGTGGCCATTTTGAAACACAGCACAACCAATTCCTACCCAGCGAGAAAAAAAGACTTCACCAGACTCTCAGCCAACCTGGGATAAGGGACATTAGCCAACTCTAGCCTGCCTGTCTCACCTGAAGGGAAAGAAGAAAAATGCTCTTATGAAGATTACAACCCAGGGATGCTGACTCACTGAAAGAGACCTAATTATAGAATTATTCCTACATAATAAGAGGGGAGTACAGCTAAAAGAACTACAAGGCCCTAACTCTATTTAAGAAGGACTTCCTAGGGAAGCCCTCAGACAACAGGGAGACAATAATAAGGACATAAGAGGAAAACTGACAGCTACAGCTACAGTAAACAGTGAACACAGACTGACTCCTAGGGAGATAAATATAATCAAGTCTGCCTTGCAACAAGTTAGAAGCCATGCTAAAAGACAAGAACAAAACATAAGCAAGCATCAGAACCAGATTCAGATATGGTAGAGATTCTGAAATGATCGAATTGGGAATTTAAAACCACCATGATTAAGATGCTAAGCATTCTAATGGAAAGAGTGAACAAATGCAAGAACAGATAGGTAATGAAGGCAGAGAGATGGACACTCTGAGAACTTAAAGGAAATCTTAGAAGTCAAAAACATAGAAATGAAGAATGCTTTTAATGGGCTCCTCAGGTGACTAGACATGGCCAAAGAAAGTAATCAGTGAACTTGGAGACAAGTCAATAGAAACTTGCTAAACTGAAATGAACAGAGATAAAAATGAAAAGAAAAAAGAGTATCCAAGAACTATGGGACAATTATAAAAGTTCTAACACAAGTTAATAGACGTGCCAAAGGAAGAAGAAAGAGAAAGAAGCAGAAAAAATATTTGAAATAATGATGAGTGAGAATTTTCTAAAATTATTGGTAGTATTAAACCAATGATTCAAGAAGCTTAAAGAACACCAAGCATGATAAATAACAAAACATCTACAGTATGGCATATCATACTCAAATTGTAAAACAAACAAACAAACAAACAAGAAAATCTTGAAAAAAAAAGCTATAGGAAAAATAATATCTTACCTATAGAAGAATAAAGATAAGCAAGAAGAGAATGAGGTGAAATATTCAGTTTTGAAAGGAAAAAAAATATACTAACCCAGAACTTTGTACCCAGAAAAATTATCCTTCAAAAGTAAAGGTGAAGGATGCTAAGTGAAATAAGACAGAGAAAGACAAATACTGTATGATCTCTCTTATATGTAGAATCTAAAAAACAAAACAAAAGAAAACAGAAAACCAAGCTCATAGATACAGGGAACAGATCTGTGATTGCCAGAGATGATGGCTAGGGAGTAAGAGCAATGGGTGAAAGGGGTCAAAAAGTTAAAAAAATAAAAGTTTAATAAACTGAAATAAATAAACAGGAGCTATCATTAGTCCTCAAAAAGAAAATAAGTAAAGATGAAATAGACTTTCTCAAATAAAAACGGAGGGAATATGTCATTGGTAGACCTGCCTTGCAAGAAATGTTATAAAGTTCTTCAGAGAGAAGGAAAAGATAAAGATCTTTAGAAACTCCGCCTACGTAAAGGAAGAGCGTCAGGGAAGGAGTAAGTGATGATTCTCAGTTTGTCCTTCAAAGCCTTAATTTTGAAAGCAGAATGCTACCTAAACCCCAAGCTCCTAGAAAGCAATGAGAATTGAGAAATCTCCCATCCTTCCGGTTCTGGAAAATGGCACACTGCAAGGAATCTCCCTATATGACTAGGTAAGACTCCCAGGAGACCCTGTGGTTGCCTATGTCAAGGCCAGGGGCAGACCCTCCAAATGCCCATTCTTTGCCTCATAAACCAGCTGAACTGTTTAGTCCCCATTGATCTTTGCGAACAAAAATGCTTGTTAGTCCAACTTTGGTTAAGCTTCTCTGCTGCCCCCAGGTGCCTTAAGTTTGGCCCACCCCCAGCCCTGGCCAGTAGACGGGCCCTCCTGAGAACAGGCTGGCCTCAGAGAAAAATACTCCCTAATCTACTACAGGATCATCCCTCATTTTCACCCTACTCCCCCATACCTGAATCTCTCTGGCCTTGTTTACTCCTCTTTATAGTAAACTCCTTTTACCTATTGTTATGGTATTCTCCCTATTCCCATAGGACCCCTCCCACTATTGGGATAATTTTCCTTCCTCCACCCCACCCCTTACAATAATCGTTTTGAATAAAGTCTTCTTTAATAAGGCAGGATTTGTTTCTTATTTGATACTAAATGTGGCTTCCCACTTCTGGCTCCGTGTCAGAACCTGCCAAGTTCACACGCCCATCTCAGAGCTCAGCTCCAGTCACCATTCAGTCTGAGCAAGTTTCTGGAAGGGCTTCCTTTGCTTTTTTGCTGCCTTGCTCTTCAGACATCCCAGCAGAAAACACAGAGATGTCTGCATTTGTTGCTGCTGAGACTTATCTAAAAATAAGGCTATCTTCAAGGGCTTTTCTCAGTATGAAAGTTTTTTGTTTTTGTTTTGTTTTTTCTTCCAGAGTAAAGCATTCCTTTTTTGTTTCTTAGGCAAACCTGGATTTTTTCCCTTTACTTTTTGCATGGAGGCACACTTACAATTTTACAATTAATCTTGCCTAGAATAAGGCGTCTGGACAATAGTTTTAGATGAAGCATTAGAGTAACATTTGTTTTAGAAAAAAAGGCTGTATGTTTTGTATAGAACTGAACATTTTGAATTAAATCAAAAGGTAATTTTTGGAAGCTAGAGTTTTGCTGATTTTGTGGCCAGAGCTGTGATGGAAATCAGTTTTTCTATATTCAAACTATGTAAAATACTGTCATTTTGAATTGTCTGAAACACTTTTAAAAGAAGTGGTATTTTAAGGTTTGTTTACTCATTCATATTATGTTTTGTTGAATGCTTTCCAAGTTCAAGGTACTAGGCCCAAGACAGAAATATGAAAAATGATAAGATTAGATGTGGTCTGTCTCCTCCCGTTGAGAAGCTCACTTTTTTATAAGACAGCTGAATATTAAATAACTAACATTTCTTAACAATTACAAATACACAAAGTGCTGCCAAGGAGAACTAACCTGACAAGGGACAAGTTGCTGAGTAGGGTAGGAAAGGTTGGGTATGAATGGGGTTTCAAATAGCTCAGGGAAAGGATAGGGAGATGTTCCTCTAAGAAACAGGAAAGACTGATTGGTTGACAAGTGAGCTATCAGGAGATTGGTACCCTGTGCCCAAGGGCTCCACCTATATGTTAAGCGTAGGTATAAATCCATGAGCAACTAACATAGGATATGCACAAACTAGGTGCTTAATATTTATGACCTAAATAAATGATGCTTTATCAATATATTATAGAATACATCTCAAATTCTGAAAATTTGGCAAAAGAAGTTGATGATTAGTAATTTAAGAATTTGGAGAAAAAAGTTATAGTCAGGCATCTCCTTGGTATTTTTTACATTAGAAGACTGATTTTTAGAATGATCTGTTTTTGAATGATATGTTATTTATATTTAGCTATCATACTTATTTAAAGATGAACTGAGGAAACCCTTTTGATGGGAGAAGAGAATGAGGGAGCAGAGGAAACAGGAAATTTAAAAGGAGTCTGAAAACTAAACAACAGAAATAAAACCAAACTCATACTCAAAGTAAAAGTCTCTCAAATCTTACTCATTCAGCACACATTCAGCATACATTTCTTGAGGTTAGCTTGCTGAACCATGGGTTTCAATGAACACAAAATAACCAAGGTCCCTAGAACAGGATTCTAGTGGCAGAAGATAACCAATAAACACGTTAAGTGCATAAAAAGCAGCGAGGTTAAGCTCAGGGAGTGTGTAATGCCAAGACTTTGATAATTATAAAGTGGAGGCGAGGATGCATCCTCAGAGGTAATCCCTCATAATTCAGGGGGCTTTGATGCACTTTTGTTTCTTTAGGTTTTTTCTTTTTGTTTTTTTGTTTGTTTGTTTTTCTCCTCAGGAAGAGCAAAAAGATAGAACTTTAGAAGTTCCATAAGTTATCTTAGAGCCAACTCCAGTGTACACATAATTTAAATAAATTACTTGCTTTATAAGCAACCTTAGACTAAATTTCCTAGCTTAATCCTCCAATTCTAGGCCTTGCTATGTAATACATAGCTATCATTCACAATAACATAAATACACAAATATGCTTTTGAAAACAAAATTGAGACTGTAACCTACACATTCTTCTACAACTTTCCTTTTTTCACCTAATAACCATAATTACACTGAGGGCATATTTGCAAATCCATATAGATCTGTATTGTATTACATTTGTGGATGCACTATGAACTTAACCTCCCTTAACATTTAGATTGTTTTCAATTGTCTCCATTCAAACAATGCTGAAATAAATACTCTCTTAGTGTTATATGTATGTGCTGTTTTATCTGGGGGACAAATTCTTAGAAGTGAGAATGCTGGGTCACGGGGTATAAAAAGTTAAAATGCTGACAGACATTGTCCAAATTACACACTAACAAGGTTATAATAAACTACTAATGGTATATATGGGTGTTTGTCTTCACCACCTCTCTTCTTTACCTTATTAACACTTTTATTAGTAATTTTTAAAATAATTGTCAACTACAGGAAAACACACACACACAAATAACTGTTATTTCAATTTCCATTTACCTAATTAGAGAGGTTTAGATTGTTTTACCAGTTTTTTCTTTTATTACTCGTCTTTCTTCTGTGAATAGCTTGTTTATACCCTTTGTTCATTTTTCTATTGAGTTGTTTGTAATTCTTATTATTAGGAATTCTTTATATACCAACTATATCAATATCTTGTTTGCTAAATATTGCAAGTATTTTTTTCTCAAAGTTGTCTTTCATTTACATAGATAAATATGTTAACCCATTTATTTATGCCAGTGTTTCTCAAGCTATGGTTTGTGGAATGCCTGTAAGAGAATCATGTGTGGTACTTGTTAAAAAAAATGGAGATTCTAAGGCCCAAGCACTGTATGAGAATTTCTGGTAGAACCATTGCTTCATAGTCACTTATTTTTATGTCTTACATGACGTATTTTTTAAAAATGGTATTTTAAGCTTTTGAATATAGTTAGACTTCAATCCATCTTCGTTTCTGTTTCTGTTATGATGCAAATATCTAAATTAATTATATTTTAATGTCTTTATTTAAATCATGCCAGCAGCATTTATTAAATAAACCACTTTTCCCACTATATTAAAGCATCATTCTTATCATATATTAGATTGTGATGTTTTCTCATATTCATGTACTATTTAAACATCTTTATTATTTTTGTAAAATATAAAAAATTTACGACATGCAGAAAAATAAACGTTTTTTTAAAAATTCAACTGTAGTATATTGAATAGTATTGTCCCTTCCCCCCCAAAGTCATGTGACCCAGATAATGTGATCTTATTTGAAAACAGGGTCTTTGCAGATGTTATTAAGTTAAGATGAAGTCAGAATATTTATGGTGGGCCCTAATTTAATCATTGGCATCCTTATAAGAGGACAGACACAGTAAATGCCACGTGAATACAGTAACTAGATTCGAAGCCAGGGAACGGCAAGGAATGTCAAAGACTGCCAGCAATCACCAGAAGCTAGGAGAAGCATGAGGCAGATTCTCCTTCAGAGCTTCCTAAAGAACCGATCTTGCTGACATCTTGATTCTGGACTTCTGGACTCCCAAACAGTAAGCTTCTATTATTTTTTATCACCAGTTTGTAGTGCTCTGGGAAAACAGTATGCTACCAACTAAGTGGAAACAACTGTTGTCTTTAACATTAAATAGGCATCATTCTAGGCTTTTACTGAGCTCAAGTTTTAAACTTGAGGCATCTAGATTTTGAAGTTTCCCATCATTTGGGGACTTGACAGTGACAGTTCGTTGTAGGGCCTCAGCTTTCCTGGGTAGGGTTTGGTAGGCTTACTGGTTATGTGTAGGAGCTTTGCAGCACAGATACTCCTGCTCGGTCACCTGCTGGCTGTGTGATATGCGCAACTTCTTTACCCTCTGACCTAAGCGTTTCCATCCTTAAAATAAGAATTAAACATGTTAATAAATGCAAAACATTTAAAACAACGCCTGGCCTAGAAAACCCTATATTAAGCATTCGTTTCCACTTATCAAAGTCTATTTTATCTCTTGTAAACTTCACAATCACTTCATAAAATGTGGTTATTCTCCATTGTACAAATGAGGAAGCGCAGTTCAGGCCAAGTGATCTGCTCAGGGTCATTCTGATGTAATTTAGGGCTGCCTGACAAAACCAGCTCCTAGGAAATAAAGCAGTCAGTTCGTACTCAGGCATGATTTCGTTCGCACCAAGTATCCTACCAGAAAGCAAAATGCACTAAAACAGACGAAGGAATTTGGTCTTCTGCTCGGGAGACTGGGAGAAGGAGCCGAGCGCGCTCGGAAGCGTTCGCCTCACCTTCGGTAACAATCGTCAGGGGGCGGGGCTCACGCTACGGCGCGTTCCGCGCGGTGCACTGTGGGAAGGGCGGCCGGTGCAGCCGCAGCTGCCATCTTAGCAACTCCTGGTGTTGCGGCCTGCTCGTTGGAGGTGGCCTTCGTGGCGGTCGTCTACCTCAAGGAGTGACAGAAAGTCAGCTGGTTGACAGTTTTCCTGCCCCCGGCTTCAGCAGGACGGCCAGCTTGCGTCTGGAGGTAGAGGCTAGAGCATCCAGGAGCGTGCGGGACTCGAGGCCAGCGGTTAGTCACAGCGTCTCCCGGAAGGATGGGCCGGTCTCGGAGCCGGAGCTCGTCCCGCTCCAAACACACCAAGAGCAGCAAACATAACAAGAAGCGGAGCCGGTCCCGGTCCCGGTCCCGGGACAAGGAGCGCGTGCGGAAGCGTTCCAAATCCCGGGAAAGTAAACGGAACAGGCGCCGGGAGTCGCGGTCTCGCTCGCGTTCCACCAACACGGCAGTGTCCCGGCGCGAGCGGGACCGGGAGCGCGCCTCGTCCCCGCCCGACCGCATCGACATCTTCGGGCGCACAGTGAGCAAGCGCAGCAGCCTGGACGAGAAGCAGAAGCGAGAAGAGGAGGAAAAGAAAGCGGAGTTCGAGCGGCAGCGAAAAATGTGAGCGCCCGCGGGGGAGGGGCGGGGGTTGGAGGGAGTGGGGAATGGGGGCGCGGGGCAGGTGGGGTTGGAAAGGGAGATTGGAGGGGTCGCAGGAACCCGCCCGAGACACTGCAGCACGAGCGCGTGTGAAGCCTGGGGCAGGACAGACCCACGAGTTGGTTGGGAGGGAAAATCGTGAGGCTTGAGCAGGAAAGGCTTTGAGGGGAGAAAGCGATTTTGGCGCGAGAGGGGAGAAGAGTGCCGGAAGTAGGGGGTGGAGTTCAGAGTGGGGTTGGAGAGTTGCGTCGGCCGTTGGGGCGAAGAATTAGAGAGTGTCAGAAGACGTGTTTGGAGAGCTTTTGCAGGCCCGCTGGAGAAGAGCAGAAAGGAATTAACCCGTGGGATGCAAACTGCAGCTGGCCAGGTTGTAGTTATATTGCATCTTATATTTGGGACTGGGCTTCTCCGGAATAGGCACTTTAGGTGATCCCAGTACACACCTCCCAAGATGATTTAACTTTCATGTATTCTTGTTAAAAATGTCGCGGTCGCTTTTCATTTCTCAGGCCTACTCAGGTTTTTGGTTTTTTTTTTTTTTTTTTTTTGAGGCTTAAAAACAAAATGTACACACACGAAGTGTGAGTTTTGAAGCTTGAATTCACCTGCGTAACCACAATCCCAAAGTCTACTTTTTACTTTAAAAAATTTTTTTGATTTATAGTCTTCTGTAGCAAACTTCGGTGCAGTCCTGATACTCGTTTCCTCTTGTATATTTGCTGTTTAGAAGACACTTGAATATTAGCTTTTATTTTTGTGTTGCTCACATGCACAACTTTTATGGAAAGAAAATTAGAGTCACCCAGGAAGGTTCCTAAGTTAACATACTGTTCTGGTAAAATTTATTTCTGAAAAATAGCCACCTCTCAAGTGTAGGTGTAAATAATACCAAACTAATGAACTTCTGATTTTAAAATGTGTTTAGTTTGGTTTAAAACCATGGTCCTCTGCTCTGGATATTCCTTTCCCACAGTCATTGACAGGTAGGGTTAGACGGATGTGCTCACTCGCTGTTTAACCAGCTGTCTTCCTCCGTTCTTTAGTGCATGTTCACAAAGTGATCGTGAGGCAGGAAAGTTACTGAATTTAGAATGTTCCTGAGACAAATTTATGTAGTGAATTGTCTAGGGGTTTTTTAAATTTTTCTGCAGTTAGATTTGTATTTAGATTTTACAGCAGAGTTGGTTTCTGAGAGTAAAGTTATTAAGAGGTGGTGACTGGAACACTTAACTAATAAATACTACAGCGACAGCAGTACCTGAGAGGTATTTTGCTGCATCCCTTTAAAATGTGCACGACACTTTCATCTTTCCTTTACTTCTTAGAACTGTCAATGACATATACACTATATATATATATAAACCAACTAAAAGTAATTGTTTCACAGCACACCTTGATTATATAGAATTCAGCGTTTGGGGTAGCAACAAGATTAACTGAAAAGATGTAATTCTCAAATAACTATCAACAGAAGGACGTTTTAAAAACTGCCCCTTATATCGCTGAGGTAATTTTTCCATGTGAACACAAAGGGGACTCTGTAGAGTAATGACTTGACATTTCACTAGAAAGCTAAGACTTGTACGAAAAGTGAAAGGAAGTGTGGTATGCCGAGAATAATTAGAACCATTTATCAAGCTGCACATCAAGCAGAGAACAAATCCAGAGATAAAAGTGAGAAAAAGCAGCTATGTAGTTCCAATTGATAGTATTTATGAAGGAAGGAGGGGCAAAGCTAGCAGCCACCTGTACAGTGAATTTCTGTGTGCCATGCAGTAGGCACTAGTTTGGTCTGCTGTCTTACAAATAATGCAAAGGAAACAATGGCAAGACCTAGGCTTTGGAGCCATGAGAATTGGCAGGAGTTGTTGTCTGTCTGTAAATCCCTGTTGATCAGTTCATTCAACTAATATTTATTGAGCATTTAATATGCCAGGCACTGTGCTGGGTGCTGTTAATGTAGAGATGATTGACCCCTCTGCAAGGTCTTGATCTAGCTTGGAAAACAGGTAAGTAGGTAGGTAGGTAGGTAGGTAGGTAGTCATTGCAGTGAGGTTCAGTGGTGGTGATAGGAGTGTAGAAAGGAAGCATCTTGGATGATGCTGAGGAGAACTAAGCACCTTAGTTCTCTTAAGGAATGAGTGGTGGATAAATGTAGGGAGTGTCAGGCTAGGCATAGGAGACCAAAGGAGAGTCCACTTTACCCTTGCCAGAATAAAGGGAGGGGGACAGAATGGTAAAAAGGTGAATGTTAATTGGGACATGAGCACTGTTAAGTACTAAAGTCATGGAGTTATTAGAGAGGTGAAATAGAGGCTAGGAATCATGGGAAGGATAACATATGCCATGTTAAAGTAGCTTGGATTTCATCCTAGAAACAGGGAGGCTTTAATTGGGTAAATGGCATGGGAGCTTGTTAAAAAACAGATCACTGACTGTTGTATAGGATGAAAACTAGTTACATTAAGTCCATACAGGAGTAGTGTGGGAGTAGTTGTTGGAATGGAAAAGAGGGACAGATTTAAGAACCATTTAGAATGAATAAAGTTGGATGTGAAACTGAAAGAAAGCATTATTGTTGACGCCCATGTTTTTATATTGTGGCTATTGCATTTCACCCACCAAATGTTTCACTACTGTATGTCAGACACTGGTTAAAATGTCAGAAACCCAGTGGATAGGGGAGAGGGAAAAATCAAAGGGAGTTTCTTTGTCACTTTCATTGTGGGCACTAATTTTTGGAATTTACCCAAGGTTAATATGGGGTACAAACCTGGGGGAAACCTTGAGAGAGGAGATAGAATACCCAAGGAAAGACAGTTGAGAAGAGCAGTTGGTTCCAGGGACTGAAAGAACCTTAGGGAATGTTTGTGTTTACAGTTGGGTGGAGGAAGACAAATACAGGTAGAAGCAGAGAAAAGGTACCAAAAGAATGCCTAGTGTCAAGTATACCTTCAAGAGGTCCAGTGTCAAATGGAGAGAGAAAGCAAAACTAGTCTTCTGTTGGGCCTAATTAGAAAGTGTGTGGTAAGATTGGAAGCAAGATTGCTTTGTCATTTATAATTCTGAAGTCTTGAAGAAATCACCTGCTTGTGAAGTTGGTTTTTATCTGTGAAATGGAGATACCTGTCTTGCTTATTGTGAAGATTAGAAATAGTACATTTAAAGATTCTAGACATTGCTTGACATATAATTGGCCTCAATAAATAATGTTGCTTAATGTAATTTATGTACATGCAGCCAAATTGAGCCTGGTGAATTTGAGAAATGATTTTATAAGTTAATGCAGTAAAAGGCACACCTGAAAATTTAAAAAAAAATTTTTTTTCATTTTGAATAGCTTATTCACATGGTTCAAAATTAAGTTCGAAAGCTCTTCCTCTCTCTGCCCTAGCCAGTTAGTGTGGTTCCTTCTCTCCTCTTCCCTGCATCCTTTATATAATTTTTATATGTGTTTTGAGATGCTTTATGCATATTGTATTAATTATTTGAAAAAATGGGCAGGTGAAAATGACTCGTAACAGATCAGGAAAATGTTCACTGTGGCCTGTAATATCTAGGTTTGAGCATGCTTAGTGTTCAACTCCATGACAGATTGAGAGTCTTCTAAACAGACCTTGGGATCTATAAGAGTGATTTTTCTAAGACGATTTGAAGAGATTGTGAGAGCATAGAGCAGCTTTTATGAGTAAATTTAGTAGATGGAGCAATGTATTTTGGGGACGACAGGGCTTTGGGATAGAATATCTGGACATAAGATCTAGCTAGTATTAAGAACTTCATGAATTTTTAAAATAATTATTTTGGTATTTAAATCTTTGTGCTTGCCTTTGCCTCTCATTTTTCCTGGTGAAATAAAGAAGGGTAGTATAGTGCTTAAGATCATTAGCTTTGGATTCTACACAGTTTGAGAGTCATCTCTCAGCAACAATGAGAGGGAGCCCAGTGAGTGAGTAAACTGCTTCACCTCATGAACCATCAAAGATGTAAATGATAACGTGGTGTGTAAAGCTGTTGGCAGGGTAGCTGGTATCTATTCGGTACTGAGTAAATGCTCTTTGCTAATAGTATTATAAAGCAGTTCCTAAAGTAAGCTCCTAGGGTTGAATTCATACTTTTTAAAGACTTCTTAAATAATACTGTGTTTGTTCTGTGCAAAGTCATACTCTCCTTGAACAGTGCAGTTTTAGTGGGCCCTTGCTGTTTTGTTTTAATAGTTGCTACTTTAAAGTTGATTGTGACTAGTGTTTTTAAAATACCTGAGAACATGGAGAAAATGGAGACCTAATGTTACACCATTCCATTGAAAAACTTGAAGATTATGATTCAACCCTATCATCAGTAGCACAAAATCTTGGCAAGGGAATGGATTCAACAGAAGAGCCTGATGACAAGATTAGAGAGATAAAAGAGCATCAAGAGAGTGTCAGCTACTATAGCAAAAGTTTTTAAGGAAGGGAGAGGCAATGATACTGGATGATACAAGATCAGACAGTTAATTTCACAAACTCGTCCTAGAAAAAGTGCAACATACCTGATTGCTGAATATCACTACGGTCACCTTCTAACTACTCCCCTTGGGGAACCATGCACCAGCGCCAGTGCCTAGTCCACCCTTTAAAGCAATCTTGAAACTTTTTCTGGAATGGCCATCAGAGCTGTCATCCTATGACCCTTGATGTCCTGAATGTCATCAAAATGTCTTCCTTTTAATATTAATATTTTCTTTATCTTTGGGAAAGAAAAATCACTGGGGGCCAGATCAGATGAGTATGGAGGGTGTTCCAATACAGTTATTTGTGTACTGGCCAAAAACCTTCCTCACAGACACTGCCATGTGAGCTGGTGCATTGTTGTCATGCAAGAGCCATGAGTTGGCGAAAAGTTAGGTCATATTCCTCTTTTTCATGTAGCCTTTTCAGCACTTCCAGATAGTAAACTTGATTGACTCTTTGTCCAGTTGGTACAAATTCACAATGAACAAAAATTTCTCTGATACCAAAAAAAGGTTAGCAACGTCATTTTGACTCTTGATTTGGAATCAGAACTTTTGGTTGTGGAGAATTGGCTGAATTCCATTGTGCACTTTGACGCTTTGTTTCAGAGTTGTATTGGTACACTCATGTTTGTTTTATCACCAGTGATAACCCGACCCAAAACATCATCATGCCTCTCCAAAAGGTCTTGGCAAACTTTGCCTCTCCTTTACTTTTGTTCACTGGTGAACTCCTTTGGGACCATTTTTGCACATACCTTTCTCATGCCAAGATTTTCAGTTAAGATTTTCCTAACTCTGTTGATGTTTACTTTGAAGTACTACCCTTGGGTTTGCTATACTTCTCACCATCAGCCGATGATTTTGACACACAATTAGACGAATTTTTGCAATGATTTTTTCAGTTCTCATTACTGGCCACCTTGACCTCTCTTCACCAGTGATGCTTTCTCTCCTTTCAGAAAAACGTTTAATCCATTTGTACGCTGCCTTTTCCTTCATAGCATTATCCCTATAAGCTGGGACTAACACGTCTCTGATTTCACTTCCAGTCTTGGCAAGTTAACAAAAAATTTAATGGTTGTTCGTTGCTTAATTCAAGCTGCAACATTCTTGCTAGAGCACACAGAGCCAAGCAACAACAATAATAAATGCCACTCAGCAAGACACCACACATCGACATGAACACAGCTGTGAGACACAGATATATCAAGGTTATGACATCTTACTGAGTATCATACAGTATTGTCAACGTAAGCATACGGTGGCAAGTTCGGGAACTTGTCAGACCTCGTACATTTTTTGAAAGATGCTAATGATCCAGATTTTTTTCCAAGAAAGTTAGCATGATAGCTGCTTTATCATTAATCATAGTAAATATATTATCAATCAGAATTAGCTCATGTTTAATTCAGCTGAAACCATGCCCATTTGTTGTCTGAATTCACTGTGTGTGTGAAGGGGAATTAAAGCAATATTGAACTTCTTACTTTTTCAGCACTGGATATAAAACTTGATTTAAATTTTTTTCTAATTTACTGAAGTAGCAGTTTTAACCTTACCAGGAATAACAGCAACACTACAAATTTATATTCTTGATAATACTTCTAAGGAAACAGTTCTTCTGTGGTGCCCAGACCTTACCTGTCTCCATGTAGGACACAGCAGCAATGTTTAATTATAGTCACAGGGGGCTGCCCTGTGGTTCCTTCAGGAACAAAGAGAGAGATAAGCAGCAATATGAGAAACTCCAGTAAGCCATTTCTCTTCCTCCTGGTTTCAGTTGAGCTTGGGACTTTGCAGTTGCCCTCCCTTTCAGGCTATAAAACTGCTGAGCTGTAGTTAGAATTGACTCCTTAGCACCAGAGCAGTCTGCTTGCACTGCCTGTGACTTGGCCCCCTGTGGTTTGGTGTCCCATCAGTGGGAGCAGAGACATGCATGGGGAGCTAACATCATGTTTATCTGGCTTTTGCTGTAAATAACACATTGAATTTATTTAGGCTCCTTTTCTCCTTGCTTGCTTGCTTGCTTGCTTGCTTGCTTAGCTATGGAAATGTGTCCCTATTAGCCATTGTGCTATTGCTATTACTTAGGGACTGGTTGACAAAAACCCTAAATATGTATTAGGTCTCTTAGATCTTTACCAAATTTGTAAGTTAATTTGGCAACTCTTCTACTGATAAGCTAACCTAAGCCATACCCCATTCTTTCCTCTCTTTTTTACTTTTTGAGGAAAGTTTTCAGTAGAACTTATATGTTGTCCTTCTTTTAAGAGTTGAATTGTACCATTTTTGAAATGAAATTTCTTCTTTGGCTTTTCTACATTTAACTAAATTCATAAGAACCAACTAGCAAAAGTATGTGTATACTTTTAAAACTTGGTATTATAAAAACTTTCCAATTTATGCAGAGGTAGGGAGAATATTATAATCCTACTATGTCCATCGTCCAGGTTCAGCAGTTGTCCATCTCGTTTCATCTCTTATTTCTCTTTTTTCTGGATGAATTAGATAAACAGATTTTTTGTTTGAAATGTGGTTTAATTTCCATGAAAAATCACTGTCTCATGTCCTTTTGATATCCCTGGCTATTCATTTTTAGTGTTGGTGTGCGTTTCTGTTCTTTTCACTGAGTTATACTTTTTGAAACTACCCTAATGCTGTATTTTATTGGAAGTTAAAAAGGTAAAAAATTATAGTTAGAACATTTTAAGCTTTTGTATCTTTTTTAAAATAAAAAAATCACTAATAATGTAGTAAATAGGAGATATTTAAGAAAACAACAATCTTTAGAATGGGTATTCCAGATATCTAGAACCTAAAAGAAGTTATGCTTTCTCAAGTAGCTGCCATCTCCTTGAAAGAAAAATACAGATATTTTAAAATGCAGAAGCTAAAATCAATCAGAATGTTAAAGGTATATTGGTGTTAGTATGCTGTATTACAGGATGAGTACTAATAAGAGTTGAGAAAGAAAGCATTTAAATGGAAATTGAATCACACACACACGCGCGCACACACACACACACACACACACACACCCCAAATAGAGTTGAGGTGAAGTGGATTGGGTATTTAATGGTCACTTAGAAACTATAAAGCCTTTATTAAACAGAAAACCAGTAAAATTAATTTTACCATATTCCCAATCTATCTCAAAATACTGTCATTTTAGCATAATGAAATCTTTTTTTAATACTGATCTTCAATTCAGACTAGACACATATGAGACTGTCATGTTAGATATCAGTAATATTAAGCATTCAAGGTTTCCACTATAATTCCTTGATAAATATCAGTAAGTTTAGCACAAAATTTTGAGTAAATCCATTAGTTTGTAGTATCTAAAAGGGATTAAAATAATTAAAACAGTATTATGCTTCATTGGGCTTTTTAATAGAATGATGATAAATATACGAGGGCTGTCTAGAAAGTATCTAGCTATGTAATATGAAAAATAGAGGCATTTGTGGCTGGATTTTTTTTCCAGACAGCCTTTGTATTTTTTTTTTTTCCATCTACTTTCTCATCTCTAGAAGAAGCTTTTAGTTAACAATCAATTAATGAAAGAAAAGGTACAGTAAAGTATAAAGTTCAGAACCTGAATAAGGTGGTCTATATTTTCACTAAAAACTGCATAACTATTGCCTTAGCAGCCTGAATCTCTTTGACTCTGTATTTATTCCAACTCTGCTTTGGAGGGAAGAAGAGGGAGAGTGAAATTAGCTGGTTTGAATTGCTTGTTATATAATGATTGTTCCTGACTTCTTGTAGCTCAACCCTTAGACTGGGTAGATTGGCAAAGGAGCAACTCTGTATATTTAACAGCTTGTCTTTTCATTATAAAACTGATAACAAAAGTAGATTTCCTGTTTCAAATTTACTCTACATTTTTAGATTAAAACTAATGAATTAAGCTCTTTGTATGTACTAGTTTTTGTATTCAGAAGGTAATAGAGAAAAGAAACATGATTTTATATTTATTTGAATTTCTATATCCCTTAACATCTTGTTATCTATTATTTCCTTGAATATTACATAAAAGTGAATTGTAAAATCATAGAAATATATAAAGAGGCTCAATGTTTTACAGATGGATAACTGGTTTATTTCTTACATTATCTAAGTTTTTTTTTCCACTTTGTTTGCTAGTCGGCAGCAAGAAATAGAAGAAAAACTCATCGAGGAAGAAACAGCACGAAGAGTGGAAGAATTGGTAGCAAAAAGGGTAGAGGAAGAACTGGAGAAAAGGAAGGATGAAATTGAGCGAGAAGTGCTCCGAAGGGTGGAAGAAGCCAAGCGCATCATGGAAAAGCAGTTGCTCGAAGAACTCGAGCGACAGAGACAAGCTGAACTTGCAGCACAAAAAGCCAGAGAGGTAACGCTCGGTCGTTTGGAAAGTAGAGACAGTCCATGGCAAAACTTTCAGTGTCGGGTGTGCCTCCTGCTCAGAAAGAGATGGAATGCAGACTAATTCCTTTCTCATCTAAACTTAACATTGCTGCAATATTTTAGCCTATTCAGAAGTGCTGACTGCTATTTAAAAGTTATTTTTATAAAACATATTCAAGGAAACTCTGATTTAATGGAACTGGCTTACATATTTGAGAAGTGTTTGAAACTTTTGCCATGGCTGCAGGACTTTCGTTCTTTTTTGGGAGGGTGGGGGGACACAGGGAGTGGTAAAGGGAAAAGGTTAAAAATCCACCCGTGGTTATGTATTCTTTTCTGTTTATCACTCTTATTACCTAGACTGTGAGAGGCTTTTTGCCTTCAGTCAGATTAAAAAGAGCAGGGTCTGCCTAACTTTGAGTGACAAAAGCACCTGCTTTGGATTAATAGGTTTTCTTGCTCTTTTTTTCCTTCTTTTATCCCTCACCCCTTACCCCAAATTCTGCTTCAACAAATGGACTAATTCTAGCATTCTGATCATAAGGCCCTTCATTTTCCTAATGTGTTTGCAAAGAATCTTTTTAGGAAAAATGTCCAGATTATTCATCCACTTTTTTAGTATCTACTAACAACTCCTTTTTTTCTCTAGAGAGTTATGAAGGACCAGTTTGTCCTTGTCTGGAGTCAAGCTAAACACATGATTTGTTTTATCAGCAGCTGGAGCAGAAGTTGAAAATGTCTTTCTGTGAGACAGTAATTTGCTACTGAAGCTTTATGGCTTATTTGCACTGATTACTCCAGGATCCTAAAACTTGTTGCAAGTTACTACTGAAACACTCAAAGCAAATTACTTTATAGCACTGAGTGTCCTTCAACATAGTTTGCATAACGAATATGAATTTCATTGGTGTGTGCCACAGGAAATCCTCTAGTTATATTTTCTTGAATTTAAATATTTGGCTGAAAATATGACTCGTCATTTTTTAATCTTGGCGTTATTGTGGACAAGTTGACATAATTAATCTCTGTTTTCCAGTAAGCCTAGCTTTTCAAATGTATTTTCCCTTGTGCTATCTTTAATTAGATATACATGTCTATATTTGGTAGATATCACAGATTTTGCAATTGAATGTATGAAATTTTTATATCAGCACTTTTGATAATGAAGATATTTTTGGAGTAATGGTGCTATCTTGTAGCGAGTTATTAATCATAGGAAGATTTTTTTTGTCTTATGTGCTTTTTGTTTCATATTAACAATTTTTTTTTTACACGGACACAACCCTCTGACAGTCTTTCCAAATATTAAAATCATTTGAATATGTATGCTGTGGTCTGAACACTGCCCAAACCATCAAGCAATCTTCATATAGTTGGCATTATAAAATTTCATTCAGTTCTCCAAGAAAAAATAAATTACAGAATTTTATTTCCTGACCATCACCCCCTGGATTCCTGAATTTCAGTTCAGACTATAGATGACAAGATAAGCTGCCTTTAGAAATTGTCAACATCTGAATGTTAAGTCCATTTTCCCCATGGAAGAAGCCCTTAGTTCCATGAAGTATGGATTACCATTTGTATTTTTCACTAACAGTAAATGTATTTTTCTTATTAATTGTTTGCCTTAGGAATGATGAATTACATTTTTTGTTCCTTCTTACCATAAACATCTGCATTCCTCAGCTCAGCCTTCCTTGTATGTTGTTTCTTTATAAATGGTTGAGCTGCTGATGCAGGTATTGCCAAGCTAACAGTACAAATCATTTTAAAGAGGAAGCTGGCGCGTATGGCAGCCGAGGAGCACACTCTGCAGGACACTGGACAAGACAGTAAATATTCAACTTTTAATGCTGATTAAAGGAGTATAGGTAAAGAATACGTAGGTATACATAATTGGTGAGACAAATATTCACTTTATTTATATTTTATATTATTTTTTTAATTTGGTAAATAACTATCCAGTTTTGTAGTTGTCCTTGTTGATTTGTGTGATATTAAAGTATTAGTAATAATTGCCAGGAAACTATCAATTAGGGAGGGTTTAGTCGGTTGCTGTTTGGACTGGGAGGGATGATTGAAATATAGTGTTAGAAACATATTTTAGTGGCTGCACAGTTTATCATTTGTCAGACAAAAGGTAGCTATAAAGCTACCCTGTAAGTCAGATCATAAAGTTCAGAGGAAGATTAGTAAATATTTACAATTAAAAAAAATTATTTTTCTAACATCTTAACATGTCCTCCCCTTTAGGAGGAAGAACGTGCAAAACGTGAGGAACTAGAACGAATACTGGAAGAGAATAACCGAAAAATTGCAGAAGCACAAGCCAAACTGGTATGTGTAAAGCTTAAGTGAATAGTATTTCGCTTGGGGTTTTTCTTTTCTTTGAATTTTGTGAATAATTTTGTGCCCTATAATTACTTTTCGACTTCTCAGGGCCATTTTAAGGGATTTGAGGCTGAAGATTACAGTAATTGACTAGGCTTTAGCTATTGTGTTCCAGAGTAAATCTATTTGGAGGCAGTTCAGAATTTCTAGTTAATCTTAAAAAAATTCCAGAATTTGCAGTAATTTAAAACAGGTTTCCTGAGGGAAATTGTACTATACTTATTTCCACTTTTTTTTGTCCTAAATCTTATTCCCACTTCTATGCCTAAAAAACAAAAACGCTTAAAAGTATTTTAAACAAACTAAAAAGCAGCATTTCATGTCACATTACTAGGTGGAATAAGTGGATAGTATATATTTGCTAGTAAGTGTACCAAATTAGTAAATTCTTTTCCCTAATATATACCGGATTAGTAAATTCTTTTTCCTAATAACAGGGAATACAGAGACTTATTAATTATAAGATGTTACAGAGATATAAAAGGTGATGAGCAGTTTTTAAACTTTAATAGTCAATAGAAGAATATTGAGGTAATTTTTTAAAAATAGAAAACTGATGAAGAAGAAAACTAGAATTAAAGGACCGTGGATATAATTAACCCAAAAAGCAAAGGAGGATGGTTAGGCATTACTGTATGAGGAAAAACCTTTTTCCCATGAAGGTGGTAAATGGGAATTCTACTTCAAAGTAAGACTGTAAGTCAGAGATGAAAGGAAATTTACTTAGGATGAATGAGCCCGGGAGTGAAGACATGACTCGGAAGGGACTTGGTCTAGACATCTAGAAAAGTCTTGTCTATTTAAAAGAGAATAATACATACAGCCATAGGAAGACATTTGCTGCTAAGTCATGATGATGAGGGGAAAAAGCAAGTTGCAAGCTCTAGTTAAGTGCTTTGGAAAAATCAGATTCTGTTACTGTGTTTATAAAGGGATAAAAAAAGATCTGAGAGAGTGTAAGTAATTTAACAGTGGATCCCACTGAGAGTAGGGGTGAAAGCACAGATAATGTGTCTGTAATTGATGAGAATGTGAAAAAAAAAGTTAAAACCTTGGGTTAGTTTTGGTTCCAGAGTATGATCTTTTAAGGGATAGTATATTCTAGATAGGAGCTAATGCAGGAAATGTCCTAAGTAACTTAGCGTGACACAATGAATTCTTAATTAATCACTCTCCTGGATATTGTGAAGGCTATAAGGGAAGGTGAAGACTCAGTCCTGCTTTTCCAGTGAAGACCTTAAAATCTGCTTAGGTAGAAAAAGTGATATGAATGAAATGAATAAGGAGTTGTTATAAGATTACTACATGCTCGTTAATAAGTATGTGATCTTTTTTTAGTAATTGCATGTAAGGAGAAAAAGCTCAATGCGCAGGTAGCAGAAAGTAAGAAAGTGTGACTCTTAATTTGATGAGCTTTGAAAGCTAAATACATTGTAGTTTGTAAGGCATGGATATTTCCAGAAGTGAGGAACATTATAGTTGGTATTTAAAATTGAGTTTCGGGTCGCCTGGAATGCATGATTTGTGACTTCTAAAGCTTCTTCATATGCCCTGCTAAGATCTTGATCCCTTCTGACCCTGGATTGGGTGTCTGGGTACCTAGGGACAGTGTGGCTTCTTTATATTCCTCTAGTAGTCTTTTATGTTTATCCTCATGAACCATAAAAAAAATACAGTTTTTTGTGTGTCATTTACTAGGAAAAGATTAGCAAGAATATTATAGAGCACTGCTTCTCCAGTGGTAGTGATTGGCCGTCACTTGAGAAATTCTTGTTTCGTATTGTAATTCTAGTTTGTCTCAACCTTCTACTTTTGCAAAATATAATTAAGATGAATTATTAGAAAAATGAGGCCAAAACCTCTGTAAAAGCTTCTAAAACACTTGGATACCTTGTTGGAGCTGAATTTGCATTGTCAGTGGTCCATAGGTTGTACTTAGATTACCACAGTTCTAGAACATTTGAGATTGACCTAATAGACTACAGTGATACTATTCTGACTTCCTGTTATTGATAAAATTTCAGTGAAAAGAGATCTTAAGGAAAAAGAAGTTTGAATATGAGAAATTTTGGTGAAAATTTAGACATAATTAACTAATTTAATTTGCTTCTTGTGTTCAGTAAAGTTAGAAGCACAAGAAATTATTGTTGATGTTGGACAAAATTTTTATTTGGTTCTATTGGCAGTCATATGCTTTCAGGGGAAGTAGAATATCCTTTGTGTAGGAAACAAAAAAAATGTTACAGTATAAAGATGCAGGGCACATCCTGATGTTTCTTTCACTTTGATTATCCTTTTCCTCTCAATTTTTTGAGCACAGTGAGATGTAAAAGAGGTAATACACACAAGTAGAATGAAAAGTAACTATAATAATGTCCTGAAAATGTATCCCAACCTCAATAAGAAAGTAAAGAAATTCCCCCCTTTCTTTTCTCTAGTACTAAATACCAAATTGGAAAATAATTTTTTTTCATTAATACCACAAGTTGGCAAGGATAAGGTCTATAAAGAGACCCTTTATCAGCGGTTCTCAACCTGTGGGTAGCGACCCTGTTGGGGGTCGAACGACCCTTTCACAGGGGTCTAAGACCATCGGAAAACACATAATGTACTCATGCGGACCAATCACACATGTGTAGAGAGCAGCTATCAATAATTTTATGATTGGGGGTCCCCACAACATGAGGAACTATATTAAAGAGATGCGGCATTAGGAAGGTTGAGAACCACTGGTTTATATAGTGATCCTGGGAGTTTAAATGGATATGACCATTTTAGAAAAGTATGACTAAATATGACGAACCTTAAGTTAATTCTGCTTCTAAGAATTTGTCTTACGGAAACTGAATCAGATACAAATAAATTTACACACAAATATGTTTTCCCCATATTTAGAATTGTGAAAGTTGCCCAGGTTTTTAGATAAATTATAACACATACATTTGATTTTTCTGTAGTCAAAAAGTATTTGGTAATACAAGGGGGGAATAGCTACAGTATTACTCTTGTGAATTTGAAAATTGCATTTGCACATTTTATAGATGGGAAAATATGCCTGAGTGCCAAGAACAGTTATCTCTAATTGGTAGACGTATATGTATGTAACTTAATAATTTGCTTCAGTTTCTACATTTTCTATAGGTAACATATATCACTTTTATGAACACATAAAAATATTAGTGAAGAAAGTAATTTTAAACCACAGTTTGACTGACTTTTGAGTAGGTCCTTGTGGCAAAAGTTAAAAGATTGGTCCCAGTAAGGATGAATAAGGAATGCGTTAGCTAAGCCACGTTGAGTTCTCTTGTATGAGAATCATGTTAAATAGTCTAGATTATTGCTTATCATGACATTTCATATTATCTGTTCATAAGGAGGCAAAAAACTTACAATAGACATTGATTTATAAAAGCAAATTAGAATTAATCTAAATGTGGCTTGACTTGGTTTTTTGGCAGATTGATTCTTAGTTCTTGGCTTAGTACTCATAATGGCAAACTGTCTTCAAATATTTAAAAAGGCTGTTTTTAATACAGTGGAGAATTTTTATTTTCTTTTAAGCTCTTCTCCCTATCATTTTTTTATGATGTACCTGCAAAAGCTTAGATGTTATTTAGAAATATATATCTCATTAATTCAGAAAGAGAAGCAGATTAAGAAAGGGATAGATATTGCTGTGGAATAAAATGTACTTTCAGGAGGTTATGTCAGTAGCAAAACGACCCTCAAACTATCCCCTGGTGAAGATGGTAGGAAAATGGAACCTGGTTAGGTATTCTGCATGAAAATACCTACACTGTAAGACAGTTAGCTACTGACAGTTTCTAATGGGATTGTAAACATGCCAATAAGAGGGAAAAATTACTTTTAACTAGGAGGACATGCTTTGAAGTTTCAAAATACATGCAAATTATAAATCCTACATTTACAGGATGTTTCCACTCTTTAATACTGAAATGGTTTTTCTCTTACCGCTTGCCAAATAGGGACACTTACTGTGTTCATCATGCTTTAACACTTTGTACCTCACCAGTCTGAAAGATAGAAATATAGCGCCATGTTTGAAAGTTGATTATATATGAAATGTGTTTCACATACGTAAGTTTAAAGTAAGTCAGATCTCACTTTGCAAAGAGTTCCTAAAAAAATTGAGGCAAGAGTTTGTATAGTAAGTGTACTAAGCGTTATGTATGGTAAGTATAGTTAAGAGTTTGTATAGTAAGCTGAAAAATATCCACCAGGCCCCAAAAAGGATATTCATGTCCTAATCCTTGGAACCTGTGAATGTTACCATATATATGGTCCACAAAGAGGGTCTTTGCAGATGTGATTAAGTTTAGAATCTTGAGATAAAGATTTTATCCTGGATTATTACAAGTATCCTTATAAGGGGAAGACAGAAAGAGACTTCACCATATGACAGGAGAAGACTAGACAAAGCAGAGAGAGATTTGCAGATTTTTGCCTTAAAGATTGGAGTGATAATGGTCGGAAGTTAGGGAATCCTGGCAGCCACCAGGAACTGGAAAAGGCAAGGAACAGACTCTCCTAGTTAGCCTCCAGAGGGAGCAAGGTCCTGCTGACATCTTAATTTTGGTTCAGTGATAGTGATTTTAGACTGCTGTCCTCCAGAATAATTTTGTTTCTTTGAGCTACCTAGTTTGTGATAATTTGTTACTTAAAAGTGGGAGATGGTTTTGGAATTGGACATTGGGTAGAAGCTGGAAGAATTTTGAGGCATATGATAGAAAATGCCAAGACTGCTTTAAAAAGCTTCTTGGTAGAAATAAGGATGTCAGAGGTGCTCTGGTTAGATGAGGAACTTGTTAATTGGAAACTGGAAGGTCCTTGTTATGTACAGGGTAGAAAACCAAGCTGAATTGTGTCCCACAGTTATATGGAAGACAGAACTTTTAAGTGATGAATTTGCAAATTTAGCTGAAGATATTTCTAAGTAAAGTATTGATTGTGAAGTCTGATTTGTTCTTGCTGTTTATAGTAAAATTTGGTAAGAGATAAATTGAAGAAAGAACTGAAAAGTAAAAATAACGAGTACTTGATGTTTGGGGAGATTTTCAGCTTATCTAGATTATGAGATACTAAATTAGGAGGTTCAGTGTTAGAAAAATTTGCTTTGAAAAGAAGGCTAAGGGTATGGCTGAACAGCCTTTTGTGTAGGTTTCCTCAGTCACTTTAGCAAAAACCAGAATTAGAAGAGATTATCCAGGAAAGGTCTGGAGTAGCCTCTTTGTGTGATGGCCTGACATACATAGGAGACCCGCAGTGTTTTTGAGGATATCAGAAGAAACACTGTTACTTGGACTAAAAGGAACAGAGAGAGGACATAATGATGAAAGGCTGTCAAGTCTCCCAGTAGACTCCACTCACATAGGAAAAGGTGATATGAAGACAGAACAGAACCATTCGAAGATACTACTGGCCTTGAAGATTTGAGTGATGTTTCTATGAGCAAGAAACCATGGCCACCATCAGAAGCTGGAAGGGACAAGGAACAGATTCCCTCCTAGAGTCTCTAGAAGGAATATGGCTTAGTCAGAAACTTGGTTTTTGTTCTAGCAATACTAATTTTGGATTTCTTGCCTCCAGAATAAATAACAAAATTTGTGGTAATTTGTTAGCAGTTACAGGAAATTGACATAGTTGGAAACAAAATGGGGCACTTAGGAAATTTTGGATATTTTATAGTAGAGTGAGCACATGTAAGTTGAAATAGCACTTAAAATAGGTGATAGTGGTAGATTTACACATTTTAAGAAACAAAAATAATGGTATTGCATGAAATGTAAATGTCAGTTAAATAATTTGAAATGAAATGGTGGAAAGTTAGGTAAGGATTTTCAGTTAGTGAGAGGCTTGTACTCTCAGTTGATAAGATAAAAAGCTGATTCAAGATTACTGCATTCTGGGTGACTATTGAAAGTTTCTGGATGTTGATATATTGTCATTGTGTAGGGTGGCTTGAAGGACAGAAAATGTGAACAAGAAAGCCACTGAGACCAGTCAAAGGATAGGGGCTTGAATTGGTAAGGTGGAAGTAGAACCTGTAAAGGGAGAGTAGATAAACTAGGTAAGTGGTAAGGGTGTACAGAGGGAATCTAACATTTAGGGTTAGGGGCATACCAAACAGATAAATGGGCAGGAAACCAGTTTCTAATCACGTGAGAACCACTACATTAAAATGAGAGATGGCTTTGGTTTTTGCTCAACTAGTCTTTTTTTTTTTTGCCATGGTGTAATTGAGTAACATTTATACTTAATTTAAAGCTATCAAAGAACAAAAATACAGATATTTACATTTAAAGACAGGATATTTACCTGTTTAATTCATTTTTAAAACTTATCCCATCAAGCACTTCTAAAAAGGTGCAGTATGCTTAACACTGTGCCCTGTAGTCCTAGAGAAATTATAGCTCCCCTCTACACACACACACACGCGCGCGCGCACACACACACACACACACACACACTCACACTTACTTTTATATCCCATATTTGTAGACCTAAGTGAAACAAAGTTTTATTTATTTTTTATTCAGTCTAAAGGTGACTTCAGTGCTGATGAGTAAGAATTTTCTGCCTATAAAGACAGTTACTTTAACAGTGTTATTTAATTTTAATTTTTGATTTGGCTATGTTAGCTCATGATTCAAAAATTTTTTTAGGAAGTAAACAGTGAAGCCCCTCCACTTTTCCCCCCATCCACCCACTGTTAATTCCCATCACCAAAAGATACATTCAGTTATGTTTTCTATTTTTCCAGAGTTTAAAATGCCTATTTAGGCAGATACAAATACATGCATTTTTATTTTCCCCTTTTTTCACAAAAGTAGTATATAATGCATAGTATTTAGTACTTTACTATTCTCACTTAACAGATCTATAATCTATTACAATCTTTATTTAATAGTTCTATATTGGTGAATATTTGAGTTTTTCAGTCTTTTACAAGCTATGTTTGCAATAAATAACTTTGTTTGGTTTTGCATGTATACAAGTTCACTTATAGAGTAAATTCTAGGAAAATAAGTTGCTGGGCAAAAATATTACAAAAATATAATTTTAGTAGGTACTGCCAAAAACTCTTCATAAAATTTATTTAGTACTATACTTTTGAATTTCTTTCGATATGATAGGGTAAGAAAATGCTATTTCTATAATTTTAGTTAGATTTCTTTTATGGGATAAGGTTGTGATGTTTAAACCCTATACTGCCAACATTCTAATCTCCCTCTTTAGGGCCTGTATTAGAACCTTAGGGAATAAAGTGAGCCTGTGTGTTTATGTTGGTAAGGGTTTCCCGAGCACATGCACACACACTGGGTTTTTGCTATACCTTGATTCAGTTAGGCATATCAGCCCTTACCCCCAATGTGTGATGATTTATTAAAACTAAATAAATTGGCATGTGATTTTATTAAAGATCATCAGAAGCAGATAATTCTTTCTGTTGTAATTATCAGTGAAAGTCTTAAGCAGGAGAATGGTGATTTGAAATGCATTTTGATGTATGGGTAGGATTGCAGTGGGAGAAGAATGGCATGAGCAAAGGAGAGTGGTACACAAGATAGGGTAATTGAAGAGAGTATAATAGAAAGGTAGTTGGAGCAAGATTATAGAAAGTCCTCAGTAGTATGCTTATTTATAAAATTAAGCCGTATTCTGTGCACAGTGAAAATCATTAGAAGTTTGAAGGCAGGAAAGATCATTGAATGTTCAAGAAAAGTGAGACTTGCGGCATTGTGTAGGATGGATCAAATGGCAGAGACTGAAAACAGAGACCATTTTAGGTTTGTAAAAGAGGTGGGTCCCTGAACTGGTATGGTGACGATGGAAGTAGGAAAAAACTCTAGATAGATAACATAAAGGAAGAATTAACAAAACCGATGACTATTTGGTGTCAGGGAAGAAGATATGGATGGCAGTAGGGAAGGTAGAAAAGGGTTGATGTATTTTAGGGTTATGTTGGAGGAATTTAAATCACGAACATGTTGAATTTTGAAAGTACCCAGAGGTCTCCCAGATAGTGTCCAGTAGCTAGCTGGAAATATAGTTTAGGAAAAAGATCTGAGAGATAGAAGATAGATACATCTCAACTCTGTGTTAGATTTTCCACTTTATGAGATATGAAGACCTAGAAATGTGTGAAAATCTTGTCTACCCACCAGATTCCCACTATTTTTAATTCTCACCTCCGACCTTACTTTATTAGGGTGGATTTGCTCTCCCCCACCCCCTGTTTATCACCTACCTTTTAATCTAGCAGCACCACTACCACATCCCAGTCTTAAAGTAAAAAAGTAAAGCAAACATCTTTGTGTTAATTATATATTTAACACACAATCTCTACAAAGTGAGATTTAAACATCGTACATTGGAAAGCAGAATCCATCACCTTTTCCATCTTCTGCCGCCATAAAGCATGTAATTCAGTCACATTGAATTTTAACTATTCCTAAACCTGTCAGTGGAGACAAACGGGAGACTCAAGTTCAAATGAACCGAAGAATGAATAAAGAGACAGGCCACTAAACTTACTTTTAGTTTTTAACCATCTTAAAAATAATTTCTTAAAAATAATGGAGATTGAAGTAGTGACTTTTTAAAATTGAAGTTTGGGAATAGGAAGATATTCGAAGGATGCAGTAAATTTTCAAGATCAAGGTCAAATAAAAAAAGGACAACTCAGTGATAACAGATTAAAATTCAAGGGTTAGAGCAGGTTTTCTCAGCCTTGGCACTGTTAACATTTGATGTTAGATAAATCTTTGTTGTGGGAGGCTGTCCTGTGCATTTTAAGGTGTCTACCAGCATGCCTGTCCTCTATCCCCTAGATGCCAGGAGCCACTCTCCATCCGGTCCAACCAAAATTACCACCACACATTTGCCTAATGTCCCCTGGGAGAGAGGAGTAAAATTGCTCCTGGTTGTGAATTAAGGAAGTGTGGGCATGGTAACTTTGGGAATCTAGAAAGAGAGACTTGTTGAGGAAGGATCTCATTCATGAGAGTGACTGGCATTTTCTTGATAGAGGGGAATCTATAGAGAACACTTGAGACTAAAAACAATGAATGCATTGCGTGTGCACAAATTAATTATACAATTGTCCATTTGAAATTAGCATTTTATAGTCACTAGGTCAAAAAGGGTTTCCTAATTTTTTTCTTTCCAGGGAAAAGAGTGTCTTTAGTATTTATTGGCTAGTCCCAGTGGAAATTTTTTCTATAATTTTTGTGTGCCATTCTAATTATAAACCTAATTATAGTAATTGGTAGGTAACATGCTCTTGAATAAATCCGTGCCTTGGTTTGTAATTGACTATCTGTTAATCTGATGCACTAAGAGTATAGATAAAAATCAGTGATAGGACAAAATCTGTACTGATCTGACATGATGTGTAGAAATTTCTATTTTCAAAATATTTGTGTTTTTCTATAATTTATATTTGAAGAGATAATTTTCTTATTTTATATTTGAAGAAATTATAATTTCTTCATTTTTCATAAATCAGAAAATGTAGGAATAATGAATGAATCCTTTTCTAATTTTTCAATATTCTCTCACTTTTTGTGGGACCTTAAGCAGGTTTTATTAAACATATTGTATGTTCCTCTTGATTCTAAGTTCTCACCTGATTTCCCAAATACTACTAATAGAACACAAGAAATTCATAGAAATTTCTAATTTTTACTTTTATCTTTCAGGCTGAAGAACAGTTGAGAATTGTTGAAGAGCAAAGAAAGATTCATGAGGAAAGGATGAAACTAGAACAAGAACGACAACGTCAGCAAAAAGAAGAACAAAAAATTATTCTGGGCAAGGGAAAGTCCAGGCCCAAACTGTCCTTCTCATTAAAAACCCAGGATTAAATTGAAACTCTGAACTTTTTACAAAGAAAAATGGAAAAACTTTGTATTGTAGCTTCATGTTGAAGTGGTTTTTTTGTTTTGTTTTTGTTTTTTTAATTTGGAAAATCTGGAAAGTTAGCTTGTTCTAATAGGGGCTATGCTCTGCAATTCCTTTTTCCCCCTTAATTTCCATTAAGTCAAATCCTTATCAGATCATTGTTGTCTTCTAAAAAGTGGTATATTTTTCACCTGTTTGGATTCTGTATTAGTGGTCTGAAGAAAAACAGATCACTTTATAAACTATGGATGGTCTGATAAGGTTTTTACTGATCCACAGACTTCAGAGTTATACTCTGTTCACTGCATCATAATGCTGGTTTTGCTGACTTTTTTTTTTTTAATATATTTATAAAAAAGGAAAAAGTTAGTAATTGCATTGGAAGCTCCCAGGGTGTTGCTGGACCTATGTGGTATGTTGTTAAGCCAGTGTCCTCATGATACTGTTGCTCTTGGTGTTCCTGATACAGGTAAGGAAACAGTTGGTCAGCTCTAATATGAAATATACATGTAGTTCAGTATTGTCTCTGTTCAATTTGCTTTTATTTCATTGAGAAAATCAAACCAGCATTCCCCATTGTGTAAATAAATGATTTTGCTGAATAAAGTAAAGTCTTAAATTCATATGTTGAAGCAATTTTTTTTAAAGTTTTGTTAAGTCTTAAAGAGGGTGGTTTACTTTTTGATGGTCAGCAATTTAGAAATCTAGAATTAAGCTATATTTCCTCTCATTTATACTTTTAACATAGGATTTACATGTGCATTAAATATACCTGTGAATTATATTTGATGGATATTTTTTACAAATATTTATGCTGATACAGCAATTATGACATCAGTATTACCTTTAAGAAAGACTAATAAGCACCCAGGAAAAGATTTAACTTCTCAATCCTGTGCCTCTAAGTATTATCACCACAAATTATACTTAAAGACTATAGAAAAATGCTTCTAAAAATTTGTAGAATCCTAGATTATTTTCAAAGTGGGCCATCAGAAAGACTTAGCTTTGTATTTTCACAAAAGGCTAAGGTAGTCAAAATCATCTTCAATGTAGGGTACTTGCACGTTTATTTTGGGACAAACATTTAAACTTAAGTTTTTGTTTTTGCATGTGATATGGATGACTCTTATACACTAGAATCTGCCTCATTTATCTTTACATATGTTTCTTTTAAGTCTGGTATTGAAACATTCAAGAAAAGAATATGGATATAAAATTACTACCTGGATGCATAAACATGTCATCAAAGTAGAGAGAATGTTCTCCAATATTTTTAAGACAGTTTGCTCAGTCTTTAAAAGTGAAACATAATGAGATGACTAAATGATAGATTATTTTGTGTGTGCATGCTAAGAAAAATGGTATTGCTTTAGTTTGAGCTCTTCAGTGAGTCTTAATTGTGGTAAGGAACAATAAAATCAGTTTACATATCTTTAAAGGTAGAATTTTAAATAGGCATGAACTGTAGTGAGAACTGACTTTTAGTAAACATGATACTTATTATTCTAAAACATTTACTTAATTTGCCTAAAGAATATACATTGCTTATGAATCATTTTTTAACCTCTATAGGTTAGCTCTATTTCTTGATTCTTACACTTTTTTTAATGTAACTTTTTTTGGGTACAGATCCATTGTTCCTAAGTTGTATATTTAAGTTTTGGGAAATGTTTATTTAAAAATTGTTTTGCTATACAAGTGTTCTAAACATTGTATCTAAGAGAATAGCCTGGACTTAAAACAGTTTAAATCAGCTTATGTGTGCCTTTTAATTTTTTTTAAATTTACTGCCACATATGGTATAAAATCACAGTAAGTTGCTTAGTGACATACTGCAGTATCTGCTTGCTGTTGTAGACTCACATCAGATACTGAAATTGTTCCTGTGCCAGGCTGCAGGAAAGAGGATGTAATTGTTAATAAAATACACCCAATCTTTTCTGTGCTACAACAATGTTTAATAATTGGTTTTCATTTGTTTCCACTGCCTTTGTGTACATATTATAAAAGTTCAAATTCTCTTCTCTTCTATTAGCAGTTCAGATGTTTCCTAATTTATTATATATGCCTTTATTCACAGTTTGTTTTTTAGATGATTTCTTAATGCATTATAGAATTAACTAATGACTGTTTATTTTTATTACAGTATTTAAAATATGTAGTTATTGCCATTTATATTGTGGAGTTTGCAGAATTAAATCAGTTGTATAAACTAAAATTTTAAATTAGCTTGGTGTGAGGACTCTTTAATGCTTGCAAAGAGGGGAAGGGCTTTGTATGATTTATTGCTCCAGTTTCCTTTAAGATAAAGCAAATTAGGCTGTATTCTGTACTCAGTTAAATACTGAGTCATTTAATTGTGCTAGTATATGTACATAGCTTTTTTTGTATGGCTATTAGTACCTTAAGAATTTTTAGTTTTGTACTTTTTAATTTTTATGAAGTAAAATAAGCATAGAATCCTGGGTAATTGTACTCTGTATTATTTCTACTGCATCATTTTATATTAAGGATCCTCCATTTGTCGCTTAACTAAAATTTCTCCAAAGCTGTTACTATTAACGAGAGCTTCTATTTGCATTTGTCTTTGATTCTCTGCTCCTTTGCATCCAGAACTATCCATATGTTTTGTATTACTGGCCATGAAAAATCTGAAGACAGGATGTCTTAATTTTTGAGACTTGCCACTCCTTCCAGGAGTCTTATGAACTCTCAGATACCAGACTGGTGTTTAGTGAAAGGACCTAAAGGTGCCATTGAAGATACTAAGGGCCTTAATTTAGGAATCTAGAATCGGCGTTGAAAGTCAAAGCAGTAGGCCCTACATTTTCATGTGTTGAATAGTCATTTAATGGTGGTCTTGATTCCTTCAAGACTTTTAATTTTAACATTTTTTTTTTATTTTTACGTTTTTGGTTTTTTTAAAAACAGTTTATAAGTACAGAGTTGCTAATGGTGTTGTAATATAAAAGATTGACATTTGCTATTAGACTGCGCTATACATTTTGTAGCAGATTTTCATTGTTTTTCGTTTTTTGTTTGTTTTTGGTTTTTTGGGGGGGAGGAGGGGGAGGAGCGGGGTGGTTCTCCGGCTGGGAATTGACCCCAGGCCGCAGTGTTGAGAGCAGTGAAGTCTAGCCACTGCACCACCAGGGAACCCCTGGTCATTGGTTTTCAGATGGTTGGCTCACGTTGCCTGATCTGTTTATTATATGTATGTAGTTACATGAGTAACTGATTTGTAGCTAGAAGAGAGTGGAAGGGGACATAAGACCCAATATCAGTTAAAAATGTGTGTGTGTGTGTGTGAGAGAGAGAGAGAGAGAGAGAACTGCACTGGAAGTTAGTTGAAGAATTTGTTTTTCTCAAGGCTCCGATGTTTGAACAGAGGATGTTGAAACAGTTGTGATTTTGTATATTTCTGTAGTCTTTCTGTGCCTGAAATCAGAAAGTAAAACTACACAGTCCTTAATGACCCAGCAGTCCATGGCAAGGCAGAGGTGTGTGTGTTTTTAATAGTATCGGTGTATTCTCTCAGGTTGGTACACTGTTGATGACTGAACCTGGCTTTATGAGGGTTAGAATAAAATAGGTTTGTACTCTATGCATTTGGATAATGATTGTTTCCTTCACATTCCAGGCTTTCACTATGGATTAAATAAAGGACAACATAAGGAATATATAATTGCAGCTGGTTCTAAGTGTTGTTGAATCTCATTATAAAGTGTGTTAAAGAGGGAGCAAGTACTCTATGAACCCATTATGAGAGATCTCATGACTACTGTCAGTAATGTCCGTTACATGTTTAGAGCAGATTATAACTTTAGTATGTTTGTATCATATCAGTCCATAAAGTGGGTATACTGTTTATAAAAGTTAATTGCAATTGAGTGATAAAATCAAAACTGCACAGCTAGCAATTATCTGCTCTCTTATCTCCAACAAACTATGTAATCCAATTTGGAATTGTGACTGGAGCTTGGCTGGTCCTCTAAATCTTCTGGTTTGCAATAAGAAAATGAGGTTTCATGCCATGTGCCCAAGCTAGTTGGAGCCATAACTATTCTTTCCACATGTGCTGCTTTTCATTAATAACATTAAAAAATCAATGGTAGATTGAGCTAGAGATTTAAATGAATACTCTGGTGGAAAATAATGATACTCTGATTCCATAAGGAATGTATGGTATGATGTGAGTTGTCACTAAAGTTCCCAAAGGGAAAGTTTTTCTTGACCAAGAGCCCAGTGTAATAACTAATTCTTTTCCTACCAAATTCATAAACAAGTAGATTTAAGATGTTTCAATGTGTAATCTGAATTTTAGAAGATGATAGATGGGCCAGGAGTGTGTGTGGCAAAGTTGTTCTAAGACAGGGTTCTATGCTCTTGGGCAGGTCTTCCCCAGCAAAGAAGCAAAATGTCATTGGCAGAATAATTCTGAAAACTTCATTGCCTTGTATGAAATAAACTGCATGCAATGTCAGGAAACAAAGATAACAGTTTTAGTAGAGACTTATTTTAAAGATGTCTTTTGAAGTACATACTAGAATTGATGGACTACTAATGGAAGGAATATGTAAGAAACAGCCATAAGTTTTAAAGGTCAACACATAGGGATTTGAATGGGGCAAAAAAATTAGGTGAATTTACTTGGGCAAAATCATTTGCCCTCTTGTTTTTTAAACGGAAATTATCAAACTTATATTTGCCACCTCATCTGACGTTTGATACTTAAGTTTATCAATTTTTATAACATTCCCACAAATTTTATTAATTTGACTTTTAGAAATTTCTTAACTACAAACAAGTAACTTCCTCTACTGTAATAAAATTTTATTTTTTTGCTGTGGGGTTAAATTATGTGCTTGTAAGATTACAGGTTTTCAAAAATAACTTACGTTTCTCCTATAATTAAGTTACAAAGTGAAGCTCAAATACAGAGGGGTATTAGAGCAAGGTGATTGGTTCTTCGTGGTTTAAGGATGTTTAAAAATTTCAACTTTGTCTTGTACATGCTGATTTTTTTTTCTTTTGGGGGCTGGGGGCCTGGCATGATATATTTACAAAAATAGATACAAGTTACTTGAGATGCTTTTAATTACTGAAATTACTATCTAGACAGCAGTGGAATGTTAGCATCTTGAAGTTGCTACTGTGGATGCTTTCCACGTAGTCTTTATAGCTAATTATTTCATATTTACTGAATGTAATTTGATGCATACACTAAAGCTATACAATAGGAATCTTTCTTGTAGATTTTATTTTTTGGTCAATTGGTTTATTTTTTGGAAGCAATTTTTACATGTGCATTTACTGTTTTTCCCAAGGTAAAATGCTGTGGATGTAGAATATCTGATTTACTAAAAATGGAAGCCAGCATTATTTTCGGTCAATGCAAATTTTTATTTCCTCTAGTTTACTTGAAGAGGATGTAGGAGCTAAGAGGTCACAACTTAAAATTTCACAGTATGTTTGCTAAATGTGAAACATGGTACTGAAATTCTCAGTTCTTTTAAACGATCATTAAAGCTAGCTTTACATTAAATTTCAAATGAATTAAATGTTTTGAGCTTATTTAAAAAACGACTCCTTTTTGACCCTTGTGAAGTTACAAATAATACTGCCTGCCCCTTTTTGGTGTTTAGCCCTTCTGGAAATCGGCTGAAGACTTCAAATCGCTTTACTGTCATTGAGTCTTAAGTTATTTGTTCAAATTGGAGTCGTATTTAAAACTAGCAATTGCGGAATATAAAGTTTTCTTCTCAAAGATCAACTTGGAATAATATAAATGTATTTGCCACCTCGCGTACCTTAAATAATGTTTCCGATCTTAAACTAGTCTTTACAAATTTCTAACACTCCAAGTTTTGAAATGTACATTAATTTATGGTTGTTTCAAAAATGCGTATTTAATACACCGTAAAACCTTCAAAAGTTGAAGAGTGAAAGAAAAAGTATCTAAACGAGATATTTTAAACATGCATTTTCTCTAATTTAGCTTAGTATATAATTTGGCCGAAGAAAAACAATTTGTAGGAATACTGCCCGGTTCGCTGCGTTTGAAACATTAAATCCTGGAGTAGACGCGGTTTTGTTCTGATTTTAAAGCATGTTGTGGGTATACGGTATACTTTTTATTTTTATTTTTTCAAACTGTGCTTTATTTCTGCTGTGTTCTTTTGCTCTTTGTCATTTAACATTCTCCTTTAATCTGCACGATTAGATTCGCGGGATACTGGTTCTGGGTGGGTAGACCATTGTGCTCTTGCACGCAGGGAAGTCAAACTGGCCGCTAGTGGGTGCTGTGGGTCCGTGGAAGTCGCCGACGTGGTGGCGTTCGTCCAAGTGGATCTTGGGGCAATCACTTTACGGAGAACTCAAGTGAACAATTCCAACCACTTCTCCATTTGGGCGCTATTTGTTAGCGTCACCCCTAAATTTCTAGTCACCTCTGGGAGGCATGTGTCCCAGAGCTGACTAAAGAAAATGTCCTGCGGCACGCGCTGCAGTGCCGGCGACACTTAGAAGCAGAGGTGCTGCCTTCATGGGAAGCGTGCCGCATAGGGTGCGAGACCAGGATGTCCGCGCCCCAATGTCGGCTACCCTGCCAGCGCCTCGTCCCGAAGAGTCAGTCAGTCGTTTTCTCTTTCCCAGCCCCGCTGACTTAGGTCAGGCCCCGGTTACGTTTGGTACCGAAATCAAATCTGAAACGCATCCTTTAGAAGCCTGGAGCGGGCAGCGAAGGGATAAGCGTGCAGGGTGTGAGCCAAACCATGAAGAGGGGTCACTATATTTACAAAAGAAAAACCCACGGAGAAACGCACTACTTTCGACTCCGCAGGGAAAGTTTTGCCCTCGGCGTTGTCCCTCTGTTGAAGTTAGGACACTGCCGGACAGTCAAGTCGCGTGCTGGGCGCGGGGACAGCCGGCACCTTGTTGTCCCCGCTCCCCACTCGGTCGTCCCTATCAGCGCCCCTGCTCCGCCGCTCGGGGGCCGCACGGCGCACACGCAGGCCCCACTCCTCCGCCGACTCCCTTACGCTCGGCTCCCGCCGCCGCCCGGGGCCGGAGGCGGGGCTCACCTGTCAGCCAGCGCACCGCCTCGCGGCGCCCAATGTCGGACGGGGGCAAATGACGGATGGGCTGACTGTCCAACCAGCGCGCGGCTGCTGTGCGGCGGACTAATGGGCTGCGTTGTGCGGGGCGGGGCCCCATGTTTATAGTGCTCTGACAGCGCATCGGGCGCGCTGACTCTCCTCGGCAGGGACAGCGGCGCCGGTCGGATTGGGGATCCGCGTGTAGAGCGGGTCGGGGCGCCCTACCCGCACACAAAGGCTCGCGCGCGTCCGGCGCCCGCGTGTGGGACCTAGCCCTTCCTGCCTGCTACGCAGGCGAGGAGCCTCGAGGACTGAGGAGGCTTCCGCGCGCCCATAGACACCCCTCGCCGCTCAGCGCTACGGGACATGGAACCGCGCCGAAGCGGCACTCGCGCTCTCGGGGCGCTGCCCGCCCCCCTGGATCTATAGTGCGAGGTGGCCCCGCTCGGAACGCGGCGCCCGCCGCCTGTGCCCAGTCGTTTCTCTACCTTTGTGTCCCAGCCGTGCGTTCTCCCTGCCGCCCCGCGCCCGGCACCCTGGAGCGGCACGGGAGCCGGAGGTTTGAACTGGGTCCGGCGCGGCGCCCCGGATCCCCGAGCCCGCCGCGCCGTTGCGCCCCGTGTGTGCGCTCCCGCCTCTCACCCTAAGGGCCCCGAGGGGAGCGTCCCCGGCCTCGGCGACCGCTGGAGCTACTCGGCGCGCCCCAGATCTGCCTGCGATTCCCCCCGTTTCTGCCCGAGGATTGTGGTTCCGGGCCCGCGCCCCGTTCCTCCGCAGCCAGGAGCGCACGGAGCTGGGAGCGGCTTGACCATGGCCGCGAGGAGGGACTCCGTGTGGAAGTACTGCTGGGGAGTTTTGATGGTTTTATGCAGAACTGCGATTTCCAGATCGATAGTTTTAGAGCCCATCTATTGGAATTCCTCGAACTCCAAGTAAGTGGCGTCTGTGATCACCCTCGCCATCCCGGGGTCTGCCGCGCCTCGCGGTCCCTGAGGGAGGAAGGGCCGGGCCGCGGAGGCTCAGAGTCTGTTTCTGGACCCTCAGCCCTCCATTCCTCCCCCGGAATTCCCCGTCCCCCATCCTCGCTACATTTCTCTTGGTGGAGTCTCCTCGCTCGGCTTTGCAGCCGGAGCGCCAGCCCTAAGGAGCGCCCTTCCCGCTTTTCTTCCCCCCTAAGCTTCCCGGCGCTAAAAAAAGCCCCGGGAGGCTCTGATGCCCTGTCCGCAAAGGTGTCGGATGGCAATACCTGACCCTCACTTCTTTTCGAGGATGGAGAAGACGGCCGCAAACAGGGCTGGCCGGCGCGCGGGGGCTGGTGGGCTCTGGAGAGAGACGGGTTTGCTGCCCCCGGGAGGAGCGCCGGCGCGCAGTACGGGCCCCGCGGACGGGTGGGGGCGACGGGCCCGGGGCAGTGGGGCGCACCGCGGAGTAGGGAGCCTGTAGGCTCTAGGCCGCCAGCAGTGTCCCGGAGCCCGCGTCCCTCGGCGGCGCACCGCCTGCCCGAAGGTGCGCGGGGAGCTCGCCAGCGCCGCCGTAGAACTTACGGGACGAGCCCTTTCCTCCTGCCCGAGCGACGGACCTCAGGGATTCTCCCGGAGAGCCCTTGCAGGGCTCCTCTCCCGTGGTTTCTAAACTGGTGGCCGCCAACTCCATGTGGTCCCAATAGCTGACTTGATTTTAAGGACGCTTTCTGCAAAGGCTTAAGGCCCTGCCCAGGCGACGCCGCTGAAACCTTCGCGCTCATGGAGCCTGGGCAGGAATGGGATCTTTAGATCCCATTTGTTTTTATCAAACAGTGCAGCGGAGAGAAGGCTAGGCCTTGTGGAGATTAACTTTCAGTAGGAGCTACTAGAAAACACGTAGAATTTTAAAGAGACGACTCATCTCTAAATAACTTGTAATTAGTCGTCTGTGCACTCAGTATTGCATATTACCTCATTCTCGGGATGAATTTTGAATCACAGCCAAAAATATTTTACAGAATCATGGAATTTTAGCGTTGGGAAACTTGGGCTAAGTATGGAAACATTGGCTGATTCCTGGAGTAAGCGTTTGAGATCAGAGGCAAAATCAATGGTCTAATTGATTTTGAGCAAGTTGGCCATGGATTTAGGCGTATGGGGATGAGGGATTGATTTAGAAATCACGTCTTAACTAAAGAATTATATTCATCACTTTAAAAGTGGTCACTTTCAGATTCACCAGCATGTTAACCAAGAACTCCCAGTTAAGGGGCGAGAAACGTCATCGCTGTAAATCGGATCAAACAGAAAATCATGCATAGTGCTAAAAGGCACGTCGCCATACAGCTCATTATTTAAAAGTTACTTAATGCAGCCTCCTTCCGGGTAGTCTGATCTCGTGTGGACGTCTCCCCTCCACCCCACCCCCCCTTAATGTAGGATATTGTATTTGCTGAGAAAGGAGTGGCGGTGACATCCTTACACCGATTGTGGGTCCTGAGGCACCAGGTGGTGCCAGAAAGCGCCGGGCTCGGACCTGCTCGCAGCAACGGGTGTACGGGCTTGGCGGGCGGGGAGCCGCGGCGGGGGGAGCCGGGCTGAGGCCGGCCTGTGCTCGCTTTGTGCCTACAGAGGTCACTCTTCCATGCGCAATGCTCGCGGCGCCGGCTCTCACTTTTCCCCTCAGGCTGCCTGCTCTGTTGTACTTTGCACTTTCTCTGAAGGACTGTTTTGGGGGGCTGATTTTTTCCCCCATCAGGATTTAATATTTATATTTAAATCTAGTTTAAATAAATTCCCATGAACCCCTCCAGTGTTCAGCTCTGTACCTGTATCTTTGCGTTATTAACTGTTAGTTTGTGCGTACCCGGGAGGAGCATTAGAAATACCTACTTGGAAAAAAAGGTAGAGAAGTAATTATTTCAATCTAAGGTTTAGACATTAATATCTTCTATTCCTAATGCATGCGTGTGTGTGTGTGGGGGGGTGACTGATATTTACTCACAGTCTTGATGATTAAAATTAGTCTGTTTTTCCAAGCTATGGCCACAGCCTTAGAGACCTGCTGGAGGCCTGCATTTTGGAGAAAGAAACCTGTCTCCCTACACCGCTGATGTTGCTGCTGGCAGAATTCCTTCCATTCTCAAGAGTAGTGTCTCTTTAATAGTTCCCATGATAATGGCTTGCCTGGAGGACTGGATATTTGTCCCTGGAAAAGGTCTGCTTAACAAAGTGTGTAGCTGAATGCTAGCTGGAGATCAGAAAGATTTCTTCCTAGAGGAATGAATAAAAACCCCTCTGCCAAAGGGTTGCTTCATTTAAGGAAGCTGCAATGTATTTCCAGGAAAAAGTTTGTCAGTCAACGGGATGTGGCTGGAAGGTAATCAAATGCAATAAAGTTTCACATCAGTTTATATGAACTGGAGAACACTTCACTTGTAATGAAGCAACCATCAGTAATTAGACTTGTTTCATTTGGGGGTCAGCTTTTTTAGCAGGTGGTCAACATAGGGAGCATGCAGCAGCTGTTTCGATACAGAATCCAGAAAATCCTTTGTAAATTCACTGTCTCCGTAACTACTTTACTCACATTGTCTGCTGCTCCCATCCTTGAGCTTTATGTAGTAATCTAAAGAAGTTCTATATACTGAAACATGAGCCCTGTTAGATTATTCACATTGCATCCGTAGGCTCTGGTGGAGTTGGGTCAGTTGTAGACATTTAGGTTGTTTAAGCAATTCTTTTTAACTTCGGAAGAGAATAGCAAAGCCTGGCACTCGTTTCTAATTAACATTTCAGTAGCACAGTTTTTTCCAAGCATGATGTTTTTGCCAAAATAAAATAGATGGCTCTTTTTTAAAATATGCATTTTACTTTAGAGTGAGCGTGTTCATATTGATAGGGTATGCTAGAATGAATTACACTGACTTCTTCAAAAATTGCAGTCAAGCAAAATTTCTTGTGTCTAGGGCTAATTCCCTGTGCACTACATACTAGTTAGTTAACAAATCATTTTGCTTTTCCTATCTCATTTCTTCCCTACATAATACTGAATTCCTTATATTGATTGACTTGATACAAAAGGATGGCTGGATAATATCCAGCTAACCTATAATACATGGGCTCCAGCACAGTTAGACTCTGTCAGAAATTGATAAAATAAACTACAATGGATCGTGCTTTTAAACAGTCCATTCAGTACCATATATAAGCCAGCTTGCCCTCCATTGTATCTGAAATTCTTATTTTTGTAGGTAAACAAATGCACATTCACCAGTGATTGAATAGCCCCTTGAACTATGCTCCACAGTTTGCGTGTGGGTTAATCTTGTCGGTTTTAATATAGAGGGAAAAAAGCACAAAGCACCAGGGGTGGAATTGTTAGTGCTTTCACATCCACATTCCTCACGTTTTGTCAGGATGATAAACTGTAGGTAATGGACTGTCCTTGTTCCACAGGACAACTGAGCCAGAGAGAGCACAAAGACGGAGCTAAAGCGGTATCTCACAACATGCTTGGTAGCCTTCTTTCAGACGAGAAGAGAATTTATTCAGGAATCGTGTGTCAAGGGACTGCACTTTTTAACCTCAGCAATTACAGCTTCAAGCCTCAGAAATGGGAGCTGGAGGTTAAGATGATTTGTTAAGCACTTGGTTCTAAATCTTTCACAAAGCATAGCTGTTGACACTTGTCCAACTGATGCAAAGAAATGCAAATGACATCAACATTCCTAAATGTTTCTGATTCCTAGGCTGTTGTATGAGAACAGGTGAATTAGCCATCATCCTTAGATCAGCTAAACAAATAAACAAACAAAAACTACAGATTAGAATAGTTGCTCCACACGAGTCAGCTGAAGAGTATTGGCGTATTTTGATTAATTATCCTAAAACCTCTTATCTATAAATTTACTGAGATAAATCCTTTGGTTGGTGGATAAGCACGATAATTAGCTTCAGACCGACATTGCAATTGGAGCACCTAAATCTTTACTACCTTCCCTTCCATTGAAATGCTTCAGGCAGCTCCCAGAAGGTTGAATAGGACATCTACCTCAGAGCGATGTTTCCCAGTGCATTCTCCTAATAGGAAACGATTTGAGATCCCAGCATGATTGTAGTGATGCGTCATAGGAATGGGGGTGGCAGGGGAAAGGAAATACGTACAGACTCTAGACCCTCAATCAAGAAAGAAAATTTTTTAAAGAAGGCTATTTCTTTAACATTTTATGAAAACTTTATTCTTAAAACTCTTGGACTGAAAATTAGACAAAACGAAGCACTCTTCTAAGAAAAATAATGATTAAAATGGTACTCCTGTCTCCCTAATCTCTGCCTTCATTTACAGCTGACATAAAGAGCCTGTTTTTCAGGTCACTTATCATACATCTACATAGATTTGCTTATGAGCTCACCCTTTGTGTAGAGGAGTAGAGCCTTAAATAGGAGTGTTCAACTGTTTAAAATATTTTGATTAAAATATGCAGAACCCATAGAACTATAAGCTTCTAGTTAGGAATTAGCTCTTTCAGGGAAGAGCCCCTCCACCCCCACACACACTACCTTCTTTAGGGCAGAAATTATAATGGGCTGGGGGGAGGAATATAAGAAAAGCAAAGAAGGAAGGATAGGGAATGGGACAGTATTCCGAACAGCTTGGAAAAACTCCTGTGGCTTCATTGTCTGTCTAAAGCCAAAGAATACAAAGACATAAGCAATGCAGCCCTTCTCCCATGATGGAAAATGTAAACCGTTGACATGGCTCCCCTGTTTAACTTGTTTAATTCTCATTTTAAATTCAGTACTATACTAGCCGTGTGAACTCTGAAGATTTCTTTAGTAATCCATTTTGTAGTTCCGAATCAAAAACAAAGTGAAAGGGTCTGACACAATTTGCTTTTATTTTTAGGCAAATCAACCCTGGTCATAGTTAATAAGGGGATTACAACCCAGACTAGGTCTTTACAGATGTAATGTAAATCAAGGGCAGAGTATAAAGAAACTGATCCCTTTTGATTGAAGTATGGTAAAAAGGCATAGAGAAACTAGCAGCAGTAATCTGATTGTATGGCAATAAAACCACCATTTTCTGTCTTTCAGATAAAAATAATGTGGTAAATCCATGCAGTTCATAAGATGTAAAGGCAGATAAAGGGTGAAGCCATGGCAACATATAGATTAGCTTGATGTTGGAAATGACACGACTCTGAAAAGGGTGTAGAAACGGAGGCCCTTGCTCCGGGCTGTTGGCTATTATGTGAGCACCACACAGACTTGGAAACTCGGATTAGAAGTATGAAAGCTCTACTTGTGGCCTGGGATGGTTAAAGCAGGAAAGAAAAGCTGCTCAGTTCTTGCTCATTGGTGGCGGATAATATGGCAAAGGTAGATTTCATTGACTGCCTTTTCTAGAGATTGAGATTGGGTCTGATTAAAACTTCAGATCGCTGCAGTTGTTAAGGCCTGCAAGATTTTCCTTTTTAACTCCTGGCCTAACAGCGGCAGCCATCCTGTGGGATTAACTGCACTTGGCGGTCCCTGCCTTAATCTATTTGGGCTTCAGGCAGGGACATGCTGGGAAGGAACAGAGACCAGAAGGGATAGGTAGGGCTGGAGTTATCTGAAAAGAAAACAGAGACCTTTTGATTCCAGCCCTCTTTCAGACCCCGAGCCAGCTCACACAGCGTAGGAGAAGAATAGGTAAACATTACGTATTGTCCCTCTCCCTCAGCTAGGTAGCTCTTCTCAAAGCTTTGTCATTCCCGCCCTGGAAAAAAAAATATAATAAAATAAAACGGGGAATTGAGTTTTCATTCGAATCAGTAGTAAGCCAATATGCCCAAACAGGTGGGCTCTATCTAGATGCTATTTTACTCATAAATAGGAGCCTTAACCCGGGGGTAGACGCCCTTCACGTAAAAGAAAGGGTTATAAAAATGTTAGGCGCTGCCTGGCTTTAAAGGTAAAACAATAGCGTAGTCATGCTGTTGCATCTTCTTGCCCACTCTACTCAACAACCTTATAAATAAGCCGTACTTTTGGTTTTGCCTTCCATACTTTCCATTTTCGTCATTAAACAAAATAAGCCATTGAAGTCATGATTGGGTTACATGCAGAGTGACATCCACAATCGGGTCAAGCCGGAGAGGAAATATCTGCTTTATTGCCTCCTATTTGGTGTCTAAGGGAAAGTTGTAGCGTTCCTTTAGGAGAGTCTGCCCTCTTAAGACATTGACAATGCAAAGCTGCAAACACCCCGAAGTGTCTTTCTTGATGGAATGGCTGGCTCAAGGGCATTCAGTACTGTTTTCCTAACAGCAACATGAAGCCTTTCTACACTAACACACCCTGTGTTTGCAGATCTTCATGAATCCTCTTTTACTTCAGACCCATTTCGTTGATTTTATTCCTAATTCTTAGACAGTGGACTCGAACATCTGTTTTGGGCTATCGATTTATTTCATTTGTTGCCTGTTTATTTCTAGTCATTATTATGTAGCTTTCATGATTAAAACATTTTTAAAGTAATTGCACATAAACTTGCCATACCCAGTGCCTGCTACTTTACCTTTTTTTCTAACTTAATTCTGTAATCTGTATCAAAAGATCCATTGCACTTGTCTGGATTCATCAGAAAGAAGGGACACCCTCTAATTTACAAGCTGGTCACATCCAAGCACCTTGCATTCTACATCTGACAATGATTGCTAATGGCCCATTCAGCTAAAGTATTTGCTTGTTAACAGGGAACAGAGCATGATAAATGTCCAGCAAGCTTGCGGCCTCCTTTAGCTTTTCAAACCTAGACTGGTGCATATTTATGGCAGGCAAATGACAAAAGAAGACGCTGAATTGCCCTGGCCTCCAGCTTTCTATTAGGAATGGGGTTAAAGTGATTAAAGAAAATATGCAAGAAAGCCCTGCCAGTTGTTTACTAACCATCATCCAACTTTACCTTTGCATTCTACCTACCTGAACCTATTTCAGAAGTGTTAGAGGTAAGGATGGTTGGATCCGGTGAAGCAGTAAAAAGAACAGGTGATCAATTATAAAATTTTTTCCATGCACACTGACTACCAGATAAATCTATTTCTTTTGCTCCCGCAGGAAATCAGCAGTGGCTCTTTGTTTTCTTTTCTATGTATAAATTCAAACGTTTAATTCTAGTCCACAGCACTTTGTGACAGGTGAGTGTATACTGGCTGATTTCAAATAAACATAGCAAAAATGCTCCATTTAAAGAAAAACAAGTTGTTTCTGCCTTCAGTAACTCTCTAAATGAAATATTGGCAGGAGTATAGTATTAATAGCTTGCTATTTCCTTTCTCTAAAGCGTGACTAGGTAAACATGCTAACTGTCCCCAGTGGTGGGCAGACATTCAGAACGCTGTGAGTGAACCACTGGAGCTCTGCCTTGCTTTGAAATCTTCACAAGTACTATAGCTTCTCCATGTTCTCTCTATAAAACTGTAAGTGACCCAGTTCACTTTCTCTATTTAAGTTTGATTGCATACAATTTTGACTGCAGTCCTTGTATCGTTCTTCCAATACTTGCTAGTTAAGTCCTTCGTGCCCCCAAGGCATTACCTGCTTTTTATGTACACGTTGCTCCCATATCACCCTAGAATAATTATGAATGCTACCCATACTTTTGAAACCAGGGTGTCAGTGTGTTTGGGTTGGAAGAAAACGAGTGATTCAGACAGTCCTAAGGCTTAGGCTGCTTTGGTAGGGGTGTGCGTTGTGCGGAGGGGGGTTGCACCTCTCTGCTGTCTGCCCAGCCTGCTGTTGCTTCGCAGTCCAGTCCCTGCAGGATACCTAACCTCCGTACCTGTCGGAATCTGACCTGCAAAGCCAGGGTGTCGGCAATGCCCCCTTTCTAGCATCTCCTCAGCCTCTCCGGTTCCAGCCCAGGAACTGGAGGCCCAGCGTGTTTCCACCACCTGATGAAGTGTTTCTGGGTCTGGGTGCTTGTTAAGGCCAGTTAAGCTGTGGCCCGAAACACTTGTCCTGAATCGGAACAACCCAATGCGTGAGTGGGGCTGGGACAGTTATATGTTCAAGGCCAGTTCAGAATGTGTCTACTCACAGAAGCACTTAGAAGATGTCAGTTTTCACTTAACTAATAGAACTGCATTTTGGGTACATTTTAGATAAAAACAAGCACCCTTAAGACCCAAATCCCCTTTTGTCTATGGGAAAATGGATCTTTATTATAATGGACTGTCTATCAAGTTCACAGTTTCCCCAGATGAGTGCCCTCTGTGACGTAGTAGATCAAACATAATTTCTTTAATGTTTTCTCTGCAAGCCCACAGCACTTTAGTTAAATGGCTAGGACATAGGAAGATCATTATACACTGCACTGTCGTGATTCATAGTCACTGCTTTCCCTCTCCTAAAAGGCAGGGACACTAATTGTTCATTTTATCAATTACTAGCTAACATTGACATCCAGTAAGTATTAGTCAAATGAACAGACACAACCCAGATGTACGTCTGTGGCTGCCTGCCTCGTGTTAATGTATCACCTGCTGCTGGAGATCCACTTTTCGACCAGGGGCTCTCGAATGTCAGCACACCAGAATCCCCTGGAGGGGTGGTTAAAGCCGGGTTGCCACTAGCCCCAGAGTTCTGGGTTCCTGAGGGCTGGTGGGACTTGAAGTTACATTTCTAATACACTCTCAGTTGCTGCTGATGCTGATCTCAGACCACCCCTTGAGAACTGTTGCCATAGGTCAACATTTTCGGAAAATAACTCAACATCAGGTCATCATCCTCTTAAAGATTGTTTTGGGATCCCTGAAGAAATCTGTGGTCCCTCACTGCTCTGTGGCCCCCGTTCTGGCCTCTTTGGAGGGCGTAGGGATCATCTAGAATCATTGATGGTGAATAATTCATTGATTTATTCCATAAGCATTTATGAACTGTGCGGTCTGTTACTGGGCTCTGAGAATACAGAGAACAGTCTCTTCCATCAAAAGATTTAAATCCTCAGGGGAGTAGGGGGAAGCCTGGTGGAAGCACATACATTCCATGCTGTGGTACATGGGAACTGCGCGTGGTGGGAACACCAAGGAACGGAATGGCATTCCTGCTGGAGGCATGTCCAGAAAAGCAGCCCAGGGGAGGGGAAACTGAGTCTGGAGAGACAACAGGTATCTCTAGAAGCAAAGTCACGGTAGATCTCGTAAATAAAGAATGCAGTAAACAAGTCAAAGTAAAAACATTTCAGCTAAGGACAGTGTGTCTCTAAAGTGCATATCTGCAAGCATCTATGTTATTTCATCTTAGCATAGCTCAAAGACAGATCGCACAAATGGAACAAATTTACCCTGTGGGATAGCTAACCCAGTGATTTCAGCCACCTTATTGATATGAGAATTAGCAGTACTGTCTTTCAAAAGGCTTGTGTTGATAATGCAAAGGTCAGGCAATTCGATTTAGCAAAGACAGCCAGGCAAGCACTATTTTACTTTAGTTGAGAGTACATGCTTTGGAATCTGGCTGTGTGATCTCAGTCCCAGTTTAGTTATTTTTAGCTGCGTAACTTTGGAAGCGGTAGTCTCTGTCTCTCAGTTGCTCCATCTCTAAAATGGGAACAATAACCTAATAGCACTGAATAAAGGAGTAATACAATTGTGGTCAGGATTTAAAGAGTTTAGCCCTGTGTTTGGCACAACGAACCAATAAATGTCAGCTATTGTTATTTAAACTTAAGTGAATATCTACTACGTGCCTGGCTCTAGTTCAATGTGCCTTCCACGTACAAACACAAAATAAATAAAAATAAAATGTTAATAAAGATTATGACATGGCCCTTTCACCTTTCCAAGTCTCTAATGTTACGTTGTAGCTTGTTTAGCTGCCAGACTTTGGTCTATTCTTTAAGACTTTTCTGTCATATGAAGCACTTTTTTATTTCCCTTCCACCACCAAATTAGATGCTTTCTTTTTGTTTCCTACCCCTGATGCCTGTGTAGAATCCACTTCGTATATGCTATTACAAGTACAGTAAGAGTCAGGCTTGTTGCATGAATACACGAACTTAACCTGTGTGGATGGGCAATGTGGCACTTTTGGCATTAATATTACATGACATTACTTACTCCGAAACCTACTTACCTGGGAGACATGGTATGTTTTATTTAACCACAGTTGTGTATAGCACTTACATGTGCCAGATGATGTTCTAACTGCTTGGCAAATACGGACTCATTCGGCCTCCCTAGTAACTACGTAAAGGTGGTACTTTTATGACCCCCGTAATGCCAGTGGGAAAACTGAGGCACAGATCGGTTCATTATCTTGCCGAAGTCCCGTAGCTAATAAGTGGGACAGTCTGCATTCGCCTGCTCTGGCGGCAGGATCCCTGTCTCTCTTCGTATGCTGTCGCCTGGAATAATTAGAAATCGTGTACTAAATTAAGTATGTATTTGCTCAAAGCAGTACATGCAAGGCACATAAAAAGGAAGTTTGGGGTAGCATTCTTTCCTTGTCCATCTTGACTTGTGGTCTTTCCTCTGATGGGCATGCAATGCTAAATGGATCCTTTGAATCGTCAATATAACAAGATTCTACCCCATGGAGACTATAGATTATGAAATCTATAGTATTAATGCACTTGGTGAGTAGTATTCCTTTAAATATTAACATTTTCCTTTTAAAAATATAAATATTTGATTGTTTCTTTGCTGGGATAAAAAAGTCAGATTTTTGAGGAGAATTGCATTTGGTTAGATGCTGAGCATGTGTCAAGCTAAGGAGATAGTATGACATCTTTTTTAGAGTCTAGTCACAATTAAATGCCATTTTATTTTGGATTTTGGGATCTGTGCCAGCTTCCAGCTTGTCAGAGCTGAGAAGACTCAAATCAAGTCCAGGCCTATTTCTACAGCAAACCGGGATTCTGGCTCCTTGCCTGTGGCTTCATTCAGCATAGCCCATCTGGCTTTTGATGTTCTGCAAGTTTGGAGCAGTTTGTTTCAGGAAGCCGGGTGGCAGGCACTGGTGGGCCTGGGGTTCTCTCGGCTCCAGAAGGAGCCTCTCCCATGCATTCTCCTGGGGCCCACGTCGGCTTACACCTGTGGACGCAGCAGTCAGCGGGAGGTCCCAGACGGCCAGGTCTCCATTCCCTGTAGAGGGCCCTCGGGCAGCCTTTATCGCCTCCTTTCTCCAGCTCCCCCCAGTTTTGTTCGGGGGCAGCCTGTGGGAATAACTTAACAGTATGGGACTTCTGGTGGGCTTTTGGTTTTGCTGGTCAGGGTAATTTCGGGTGGCGACTGAGCAGGAAATAAATGCAATGTCTATAAAGTTACAAGGGCACGCCATTCACATTTTTATGAGACGCAGTTTTGGGGTAATCTGAGTGGAAGTCAGTGTCACCATCCAGTTTTACTCCTTTTGTGTGTTAGCAGTGCAGACCTGGCTGTTGCGTCGCCTGCTGCGTTTCTCTTCCTTCTCTTTCCCTCATAGTCTCCAGGCTGTCACCCAACTATGACAGGGGGTGGAAAATGTCTCTTGTCACACGCCCACCACAGACCCATCCCTGACCCTGGAGCCCAGGAAGGCCGTGTCCAGGAGGCAGTCGTAGGGGGTTGTAAAGCTAGTACCCCCAGCCTTATAAATTGTGTTGCTACACTTACGATGCTGGTTGGCCAGAATAATCACCTCTTACATCAGGAGAGAACTAAAATAATTTTGTCTCTTCTTAAACCTTAGTAAAGTATTCATCCTCTATTTACAAAGATACCTATTGACCAGTCATTCTGTGCAAGGCACTGCGGGGTCAGGAGCTGCGGCCCAGGAGCGAACTTGACAGGCTCGGTCCCAGAGTCACACTTGGGCTTGAAGAGCACGCCTTGGGCCCCCTTGGTGTGCATGCCCTTTTTTTCAGGGCTGTTTGCCCTACTGAAGTTTTATTCACCTGTGAAACATGGGTGAATTGTTTTTCTAAGTAGGCAAAGTTCTAAACGAAAAGTGATGACAGTTGAAAGGGATGGGAGGGATTGATAGAGAAGGTCCACCCAAACTCTAGGTTGTGATAGTGCTGTGCACTAAGATCTTAATTCCATTTCTTTGAGTTGTTAAAATACCAGCTCTTTCCCTGTATAGGTGACGTGACCCTTTCATCTCTGTGATTTTCCCACTCAGGTAGACAGATGATCGCCTAGATCTCCACGCTTATATCTAAAACAACAGAACCAGCTGGAAATGCCCTTTACATTTCTCTCTATATGAAAGCCATTTTTCTTCCTGGTGCCTCACCTATAAATAACAAGAGTTCCACCTTCCTTTATGGACTCTTGCTAAAAGCATGGTTTGAAACAAGACCGTACAGGTGCAAAGAAATTACAGTTGGGAAAGAAGTCTCTTGCCTCTGAGGGTTGTGAAATGCTTGTTTCGATAATGGAGCCGGCGTGGTCAAGCCCACATGACAAAGGCTGGCCTGAGTGACTCACTCCCTTCCTCATTTTCCCACCGAACCTCACAGCCTTCCAGGCTCACCGCTCACGGCCCCCTGTGCTGCTTTACCTCGCTGTGACATTCATGGCATGGTTTTCTTTCTCAGAAAGTTTTGAGGGAGGGGATGTTTAGATCAGCTAGTCCCTGTGGAAAGATAACTATGATATCTGGGTATCACACACTTAAAATTTGATTTATGGTCAAAGATAACCTTTTTCAACTTGAACTTGCTATAGAGGCTGTCCTTCTATGAATTGCAGGTTTTTATTACAGCGCAAGTCATTGTATGGATAAAAATTAAATAATTACTTGTGTCATTTTCCTGAAAGAAGATTTAAACTATGAGAATATTACTATTGAGCATTGAAAAAAAAATTTACTTTAGCCACCAGTGTTGTGAGCATTCTATCACCAATAAAAAAGCAAGATTAACATCAAAAGGAGTCGGTTTTCATTCAATTGTGCAGCATTGTAGGCTGTGAAACTTAATATTATTTTGACTCGTACAGTAATTGTAGAATGACAGAGGGAAATGGATTAAGTTTAAATAAAAGTATACACATCAGCACACACAGACTGTCAAATGCAAGTTACGGTCACTGGGCCAAGCATGGGGCCCTGGCTCTGGCACTGCAGATTAGTGTGAAACTAGTCCAAAGGAAACAAAACATTTTTTTTCAAGTATATGCACAGAGGAAGAGGCACGAACACTGTCTGTCACACCTCACCTTGAAGAGTTGCTAAACTGGTTTGTGCGCTCTAGGCTCCCAGTGTATTTGAATTTCTATCCTCCTCATCTTTCCTCTTCTTGAAAAGATTTTGCTTGTCCGTGGTGTGACGTTTGAAATGCACACCCCTCCGCTCAGTTCTCAGATTTATAACACTGTAATGGTCGCAAATTGTATAACCCGCTTTTATGCCCATTTCTTCTCCTTGAATAAATCAGGTTCACGTTCCAGATGATATTTGTTTTAGAAAAGTGTGAAAGAAGGGGCACCTGTGAAAACAGGCGATTGTTCCAGTGCACACACGTTCCAGTTAAAGCCTCCAATTACTGCCTTATTTCGTGGAGGTTTAAAGCCACTGAGAAGATAGTGGTGCACTCAGTTGAAGTTTTAAGGTAATTACTTGTTACTCCAAGCAGTGGTATCTGGTAACCTAATTCTGTGTGAACCCGACACCCTAGAGCTATACCCCATTATCTCTTCTGGTTTCAGAATAAGTTTGTGCAGGAATGTGTTCTGATGTGAAAGTGCAAAAGGGGGCAGTAAAGTGCTATCCACAAAAAAGGAAAGATTTTCCCCAAGTATTTCTTATGGCCGATATTGCCTGAGTTCTTTTTGGGTCCTGCTTTTATTTATTCATTTTTCTAACAAACTCTTCTGTTTGGGGGCATTTAGGAAATGTCTTGTTAAGCTGTAGCATCCATGTAGCATTAAATGAAAGTAATACAAGGCTAAATATCCCACCTGCTTATGCAATGTGCCATCAGATTCACACGCTCATGAACTTGTCATTCTTCCAGAGTATGTATTTTCCCAAGTGCACAGAGCATTTCTGAAAGGAACCTTGGGCTTCTGTGTTAATGCTATTCTAGCCCCAGACAGATGTGGAATGCCCAAGGGCATGGTGAAGTTATGGGTCATGGCTTTGGGCTTGTCCAGAGCCATGTGCATCTTTTGTCTGGAGGTAACTGCGAAGACCAGGCCGTTACAGCAAAGCAGCACAGTGGTTTTCCTCAGAATTTCTGACAAACCCAATTTATAAACTTCTCTTCTTCCCTGCAGGCTTTGACATTTAATTAAAATAAAAATTAGGGGTTCCCTGGTGGCGTAGTGGCTAGGCTTCGACACTTTCAACGCTGCGGCCTGGGTTCGATTCCCAGCTCAGGGAACCACACACACACACACACACACACACACACACACACACACACATTATTGTCTGGGAAAAGAGCATGTTTTCCAAAACATGGGAAACTCCGAGTATACTTGATACAGAACTTTGTCTGTGAATAAATCAATTGTATGATATGATATGGCTTTTGGTATACTAACTGCTATGGTAAACCTGTTCCTAAAGCTGGGGTTCAGATTCTCTGAAATGTTAGCCAACTCCCAGATTTGTGCATAAACTCTATCTAACCCATATTTTTCATATACTTGAGTGAACTAAATGTACATTGCCTATCAGTTATTACTACAGCTTTGGTGGACTCAAGAATTGATTTGTTAAATAGACCACAATTCTGACTATAAAAATTTATTTATTTGCTTTCAAAGAAATTGCATCAGAATGTTAAAAGGTCTACAGGCTTTAAATATTTCAAATGCTTATTTGAAAAAACAGAGTTATAAAATAATGCTCAAGAATATGATATCATTTGTTCTTTGAAACTGTATAAAAATAACCTTCCAACCTCATCACAAAAGCATTTAGTGTTTATTTGCAGAAAATTTTGAAGAACACAGAAAGCTAAAAATCACCTTAAGTCTCCCATCCAGTAGCCCAAAGCAGTCTCAGGTAAAGGTCCTTGATCATCTGTGTATCTTTTCTGTGTTGTCAGCAAAATAAACAGAATAACTTAGTACGTATTGTGTATATGTATACACGAAGTCAGACAATTAATTTCACGCACTCATCCTAGAAAAAGTGCTACATACCTCATTGCTGTCTCTACAGTGCTGCCAACGTAAATGCATGGTGGTAAGTTCACGAACTTAGTTGTCAGGTTTTGGGTTTGATGGCAGCTCTGATGGTCATTCCAGAAAAAAGTTCCAAAATTGCTGTGAAGTGTGGACTAAGCACTGGTGTCGGTGCCTAGCTTCCCAAGGGGAGTACTTCTAGGGTGACCGTAGTGATACTCAGCACTGAGGTATGCAGCACTTTTTAGAGGATGAGTTTGAGAAATTGACCTCTTATTTTAATTGAAATTAGCCATTTACATCTAATAATCATGTACTCTAATGCTATAATTCTGAAATGAAAGATAAAAGCAATCTTTCTTGAGAAAAGTAGTATCTACTTATGAATCTGATTTTACTTCATAATTTGCTCTAGAGATAGAAGATGATAGTGTGTAGATGAGCTGTCCCACCAGTTTGCAGATCGGCAGGATTTGCATTGTTCTGTTACAAGAGTATCATGGTCCTATTCTCAGGTGAATGATAACTGCCATAAGTACACAGAAATAGTAGATATTTAAATCACGTTTTATGCACATAATAGTTAACAGAAATGGCTCTGGATCTGAGTTGACACTTTTTAAATTAGAAACACTTGTCATGTCTGGCTGGAGGGGCTTTGCCTGATCCAGTAATTTGTTTGGACACAGAAACCGGTCATTCCTGTGTACATCTTTTTATTCTGACCTCTTATTCTGTATCAGTTTGATGTTTTTGCATTTGGTTGCAACATATTGATTTACTCTTGTTTGTATGGTACTTTGGCATAGTCTTCAGTCATTGACCTCTGTACATTGCCTCAGGGGAGCCAGGTCTTTCATCTTTCATGTGTTTTCCCAGACTGTATCAGCATCAAGAGGCCACTTGGCAATTTGGCTGTTCCCTAGGTTAACCTGCATGTTTTGGGCACGCTTGAAGAAAAATGAAAGAAGTCATTGGATGTTTGTCCTGAGGTGCATGTGTTAAGGTCAGGGGCAAATGCAGGAATGAGTAGAGAAGGAAAGAGAAGCAGGGAAAATGGGGTATCCATGGGGGTTGGAGTTGGAGAGTGCAATTGTGGTTCCCCTACACAGCTCTCCCTCAGCATCCATGGTTTCCCAGGGACCCTCTCATTCCATCAGGAAAGGTACAGAAGTCAATTGGGCAGCGGTGTGATTTACCCTGGGAGACCTGGTGATGCAATACTGGTCAACAGAAAAATCCAGACTTGAGATCACAACGTGTGATGGTCTGGTCTATCAAAGAAAATTGTGTGTTATGACCACTGAACCCTTACGTGGCTGGTTTATGCTCGAAATGCATTATGCTATTATTTTAAACAAGCACTGGTTCCTAATGTGTATTGTAACATTAAAGACTACCGTGTCATCAATGGCTTCATTATAAAAATACTTTCTACAATGATGAATATGAAGTTGAAATGCCGAATTTAGATTATCAGCGATCTAATTTAGATTATTAAATATTAGTGTCTAATTTCGGTTATTAGATTGATTCAAAGTATTCCACGTGGGATGGTAGTACCAGCACCTAATTTGCAGAGTAACTTTTAAAAACTTGGACTAAGTTCAAGCGATACTCAGAAAATAAAACATGTCTGATATTTCTTTTCAGGCAGGTTAACTTTGGAACCCGACTTAGGGTTTCCCCTGTATTCCACATTATACCGCCTGTATTAGATTGACAGTCATCATGTCCATCGTCATGCCTGAGAATCATTCTTTGGGAAAAGCCACAGGGCTTGCCTATTTCTTCTCAGAGCGCCCACTCTAGTAGCATCCCAAGCAGTCCCTCCATTGAGAAGTGGGAAGCCACAGCACCGAAGTCCAGGAAGCAGCCCTGAGCCCGCGTTCTCCTGGTGGGAGGAGCATCCGGAAAACCGCCCCGAGCCCGGGTTCTCCTGGTGGGAGGAGCATCCGGGAAGCCGGCCCGAGCCGGGTTCTCCTGGTGGGAGGAGCATCCGGGAAGCCGCCCCGAGCCCGGGTTCTCCTGGTGGGAGGAGCATCCGGGAAGCCGGCCCCGAGCCCGGGTTCTCCTGGTGGGAGGAGCATCCGGGAAGCCGCCCCGAGCCCGGGTTCTCCTGGTGGGAGGAGCATCCGGGAAGCCGGCCCCGAGCCCGGGTTCTCCTGGTGGGAGGAGCATCCGGAAAGCCGCCCCCGAGCCCGCGTTCTCCTGGTGGGAGGAGCATCCGGGAAGCCGCCCCGAGCCCGCGTTCTCCTGGTGGGAGGAGGATTTGCCCCGCTCTCGGGAAGGCAGCAAGGTGACTGCTCTGGCCTTGCGTGGTTGGGCTCAGAGAGGGCACTGGCCTGGCACTCTTCTCTGTCCTGTGTAGGACATGAAGCACTGTCAGTCTTCCTTGTTTTTTGTTTTGTTTAAAAAGCAGCAGACTTTATTATAATAAATGACACTTCTAACCTCTGTTAGTTTGGAATGTACTTTAATAAAAACCACCTCTCCTCTGTGGTATGAGTTGTAACCAGGGGGCTTTCCCTCTGTGCTCCTTTTGGTTACAAGATGAACATTATCTCATCGCACAGCAAGAAATCTGTGTGTGATATCCACCGTGGATAGCCAGTTTAGTAACTTAAAGTTAGCTAGTTGGTTACTACAATAGTTCTTTTTCGTTTTTTAGCACTTCCTAGGTCAACATAGCATTAGTGTACTATTAAATATTACAAAACGTTGTGGGGCCTAGATATGCTGTATAGCCTGACATATTGAATCTATGAGCAATCTTGAGGTAGCAAAATCCAAATATAAGTGACCTAGCTTCAAAAATAGAACTCTATGGTTACTGACTTGATTTTAACATGTGGGACATATTGTTTTCCATTCAAAAATGGTACTATTAAGAAATTTACCATATTTTCACTTATATTCTGCCATTTCATAAACTGTCTGGAGTCCATCTGTGATATTACATTTAAAACACAAATTTATGTGGTCAGTTTCCTTCGGTTCTTGGCCTCCTGGGTAAAGGTAGGAGTACCCAAGGGTCACCTTGTGAGCTGTGGTCTCAGGTGATTACCTCAGAGCAGCCTCAGCTTTGGGCACAGCTAAGGTGCTTGGCATGAAGCTGCAAGACTATGTGGTGCTCTCAAGCCTGTGTGTACATCGACTTTCTGTTGATTTTCCTTAACTTTATGGCTTATCTGTGAAAATCTCAGTTTAGAAAAAAATGTATTTCACAAAATGGATATATACTTCAATGTAATGCAGTGAGAACTGAGAAGTATGCAGAGCAAGGGGGCTTTTCCTGTTGTGTCTCATGTCTGGCACAGGTGTGCCTTCGTTTGCTCTGCGTGTTCTGTACATGTGCAGTGATTAAATGAAGATAATGTGACCTAAGGTGCTTTGATCAGTGCTTAGCAAAAAGTAAGTGCTCAAAAGCAGCAGTGTTTTTGTTATTAGTAATCCTGGAGGTGGTTAATTGCCTTCATTTTTAATAGGAAGGGATTGTAGAAGATTGCTGATACTCATAAATCCCTCCAGAAAGAAAGGTCTGAAACTCCATCTGTGCTGCTCCTTGTTCTCACCATCACGCCTGGGATGAAGTCTTCTGGAAATCCCATCTCTGCTCGTAGCACCCCCCCCCCACCCTCCTGGCCCCATCCCAGCTCTAGGTGGTCCTATCTTCAGAATTCTTTCCATGCCTGTAATCTGCAAATAGTTGGTGGCACTTAATTTGACTTACATTTATTGGTGTATGTCTTGGCTTCCATTTGTTCTCTCCCATTTTTTCCAACTAATACGTTATTATTGAGGATCTACCGCGTGTCAGCTCTTGGGCATGCAGCATTGAACCAGACACACGTGGGGCCTCCCTGCCTGCAGGGAGCTGGATTGTAAACTCCTGATGGTCGGGAGCTTCCACATTTTTGTCACTCGGACTCTGGCACAAAATAAGTTGCTTTAGTTACACTCACTTAACTCTTGTTTGCTCCTGTGTTGCCTTAGAAACTGAGTGTTCCTGGGAGGCCAAGAGGCTTCTGGGGCTCAACTGCACCAGGTGGTAACTAGGGCACAGCATCTGTGATTCAGCCTCAGCTCGGCCACACCCTTCGTCTACTGAGAAACCATAATCTCATCCATTAAAGTCACTGGTGTGCCATTTTTATACAGATGTCTATATATCCTTGTAAAGTAAACCTCTAAAGAATTCAAGTATTGGGCCTTTTTGTACAGATTTAAATAAAGAAGCAATGAGTTTTTTAAGGAACTCTTGAAACAATTACTTCTTCAGGGAAAAGGCTCAAATTTTTCCCTTTTTGCCATAATATATTCTGGGAAGTGAAGTAACTCTTTGTAAAGCATTAGGAATAATGGGTCCTATCAGCATTTACTTTTCATGAGCATATCAAATACGCTTGTTGAAATTTGAGATTCCTCCCCTTCCCTTCCGTTTTGATAAGTCATCCCATGGGTTCACCCATTCGTCACTCCCCCATCACTGACTGTTACAGCTTCCTATGTGATTTGTGCCTTCTGAAAATACCTTCTAAAATGTGGAGATAGCCGCAGCAGCCCTTGTGTCGTGTGTTCTTGACCTCTCTTCATCAGACCAGCGAAAGCTGTAACTCAGCATTGGTGAGTGAAGAGAGAGTCATGAGAAGTTACTTACACAGCAGGAGGAAATCTCTGGTGAGTCTTTGGTTAAGCAGGAAGAAAATATATCTCACAAAGGAAACAGGATCTTGGGAGCATTTTGAATAAAGAAAGCTTAATGAGCCAAACTTTAGAGGTAGGGTGTGATATGGGAGAGTTCTAAGATATGTAGAGCACATATACAGTTTGGGGAGGAGGCCAGAGATCCAATGCATTTTCTTAAAAGAATTGACTGGATGGACAAGAAAATGTGTCCATCTGTCTGCTAAGGATCTTGACTTCTGAAGCCTGGACAAGCCCTTGGGGAATTTGGTCATGGTAAAGGTTGATGGGTATGAAAATCAGAGCTTTGAGAGGACGCAGGTACAGGCACCAAGGCTGCAGACCTTGGTTGTGATTTAGGAATTCTTCTAACAACGAATGTGATAAGCCCTCTATGCCAGCTACTTCAGAAGCAGATTTAGAATAGAAAATGTTTGGAGACGGATGGAAATCACAGGCACGAATTGACCTCTGGTTCTCAGTGCGGACTGCCTAGGAAGGTTAGGGAATAAACCATGAGATAAAGGATGTGTCAGCAAGGTGAGTGATATAAAGCTGAAGGTGACCATATGTCATTTGTACTCACTTCCAGGCGTCATGCCCCCCACTTCTTAACCATCGGGACACATCAGCATCACTGTGGCAGGCAGGAGTAGAGGCTAAAAAGCCTCATCCTCATGCATTCTGGCTCAGTCCCTCAGTTGCTCCGCCCAGAGTTGTGTTTTATCCACAAGAGGATAGAATTGTCTCGGGAAACCACACTGGCACTCAGGCGGTGGAGGGATGCCCAGAGAGTCCCCAGCAGTTGAATTTTCAAACGGTCTCCTCAGAAAACTATAGAAATGGCTAAGAAGATCAGCGAGAGGCTCTTACTAAGTAGTGATACTCACTTGTCAAATGTTCTAGAGAATTCTTCAAGGGTGCACACATGTTTGTATGAAATTTGTCATTGTTATTTAAAAAATACTCATTTTGCAAAAGATTTTGTTAGGTAGTGGTTGTTCACTTTCCTCCCTCCCTCCCTTCCTTCCTTCCTCTTTTTTTTTTTTTTTTTTAATGAATAAATGTCATATGCTATTGCTCAAAGAGCTCAGTAAAAAAATAAGGGACCACTCTCTCTTTGGGATTGTAAAATAACATATTCCCAAGGAAGGTGACAAACCACTTTCTGCAACATGCATTTTTCCTGCCATAAAGAGTATTGGTCTTTAATAAAAATTTATAATGCAATCTCTGTATGCTCTCTGATGCTTCAGAACCAATCTCCTGCACTTTTCAGGAAATGAATACCATTCATTAGTGAAAATCATAACCTGCTCCCTTGGTATGGACTTGGGGTGCCCCTTCATCCTGGCTTTCTCTCAGTGAATTATGACCCCATTAATCATCATGGCTGGTGGGCTTTCCTGGTTAAATAAAGGGTTGGACTGGAACGATTCAGACGTGATGCTTTATTCTCAGGCTTTAATATTTTAATGAGCCTGCAAGCTTGACTGCTTATGGAGGAGGGAGCTGGGTTCCTAAGTGCTTCGTTAGTTAGCACTTGTAGAAGGATGTTCATTACGAAGCTCTTGTTTCATTTTCTCAGAGAAACTCCCCATTAAGAAAGATCTTTCAGCCGCATGGCTAGTAAGAAGGAGAAACGTGTGTGTGTGTGTGTGTGTGTGTGTGTGTGTGTGTGTGTGCGGGGGGGGGGGAGCTTTTAGCTCTAAGCAGTGAGGGGATATTGTATCAGTCTTCTTCGCTCTAAAGATTTGCTCCTAAGAATGAATTGGAGCAAATACATCTCCAGGGAGGGGAAAATGGTTTGGGGAGCAAGGACAGTAGTTGCTGTCCTTGTAAGACAGGGACTCTTCATCCTGCAGCTGAATCAATACTCCAACTAATTATTTCTACTTATCTTTTATGGGTTTGTAAGACATTTCTTTTGTTCAGTGTAATAAAAAACCCATTGTTTGATCAGTGATTGAGTAATTATGATAAGTAATTTGAAACATTCTTGATGAAACTTGTCTGTTAATTAACATCAACAGTCACTGGGAACTACCAGGACCAAAAAAGTATTGGTGCACCCACTGTTCCCTGACATTGATGGCATCTTTCTTGGGCCTGCCCAATAAACAAAAGCTGCCAATGGTTAAAAAAATAACAAACAGGTGGGAAGCTCTGACTCACCATGGAGGAAAAGTTATTGTAAAGTTACACAAAGGAGTACTCAAATGTTACAAGCGAGGGGGTGGTAAAGAAATGTCAGCAGGTTGACAGATCCTATTGCATGAAGTAAGGAGCATGGTTTTCTTTAAAGCTTAATTCATGAATACGTTCACCCTGTGCTGATCTGATCTAAGATACTTTTGGTAAATAGAAGTGTAGCTCTATGAGATTGTAGTTTGGAATTATTAATGTTGTCTGGATGTATTGTAATTACTATTAATACTGTTAACTTGTATCAACTCATTATTTTTTTGTTTGTTTGTTTGTTTGTTTTGTTTTGTTTTGTCATGCCTTTAGATTTCTACCTGGACAAGGACTGGTACTATACCCACAGATAGGAGACAAATTGGATATTATTTGCCCCAAAGTGGACTCTAAAACTGTTGGCCAGTATGAATATTATAAAGTTTATATGGTTGATAAAGACCAAGCAGACAGATGCACTATTAAGAAAGAAAATACCCCTCTCCTCAACTGTGCCAGACCAGACCAAGATGTAAAATTCACTATCAAGTTTCAAGAATTCAGCCCGAACCTCTGGGGTCTAGAATTTCAGAAGAACAAAGATTATTACATTATATGTAAGTATAATTCTATACATTTGTTTTATAAAAATTAAGCTAAATAGGTTTGTATCAATTTTTGCTTTCTTAAAATTATTACTGTGGCAAATATTTGGTGAGAATCTTTGCTGAAAATTGTACTTTTCTTTTTAAGAAACCTTAACTGAATGTGGAACCCTGTAAAATAATACTCATTAAATATAAATACCTAAAGAGAAAAAACCTCCTAGAGTTTTTATAGTATTGAAATAAATGGATGTATATGAATTTCCTCAGCATCTCTACTGACAAAACCATTTTAAGGACCACTGGTGAGATTTTGATGGGTAAATCTTGTGCTGTGACTTTTTTCTGCATCCATTCATCCATCTATCCATTTACTCATTCACTTAGTATTTACTCTGTGCCAGAAACTGCCTAAGTGCTAGGGATTCAACAGTAACAAGATGGCATGATGATACCCTTTCCTCCTGAAGGTAGAAATGAAATGAAACTCATAGGCTCAAAGGATGGGGTGTACAGTTATACAGGGGCACATCAAAACCAGATTTAGAAGAATAAGACAAAACGTGGTTTGCTCAATGAATTACCTTTTTAAAAATCTGTATGATTATTTGACACATTGTTTCAGGAACAGATACTATGCGTCCTCTGGGTTCAATCTGAGTTGCCGTTCACTCATGAGGCCGTAAAGTCAAATGATGCCCCCCTGGAGCACATGCCTAAGTGCAAATCACGTCCTAGCATGAAGCCAGGGTGCTTCCAGTGAAGGGCTTTGTCAGGATGCAGTCTGGGTGATTCAGACAGCTGTTCACATCACTCAAGTGGTGAAGTATTTTTTCTTAAGCTCTTGGGTTTAAAATTTTGCTCATTGCTGGGTTGGAGTCTCCTCCATGCATCTGTGACTGTGGACTTTGTCAGGGAATGCTGAGCTGACCTCGGTTGGTGGTGACCAGACTGAAACTCCGGCTTTCTTAACCTGCTAGATGCTTTTTAGAGCACTGAATCAATAATTCATGGAATACTGATTTAGTGCTCAATAACGTACTGTTTTTTACTACATCAGTAATTAAAACAAAAGTGGCCATAGCTGTCTCATTATCTTGTTGTCCTTTGCTGCAAACTTGAAATGCCACAGAGCTGGAAAACCTATTTGTAAGTAAACTCAATACATTGAGAGTAGCTTAGCAAGAATAAGCACCAAAGGAAGAGGGAAAGTGGTGAAATATATATTTAAGGAATAATTATGAAATGAAAATAAAAGTATTCTGAGGGATGAAATGTACAGATGGGGTGGCACAGTGTACAGAGTAATAGAGGAATCTTTGAAAATATTAAAATAGTTATTAGGTAAAGTAAATGGAAACCTTATTAAGCTTTTGGAAGCTAAGAGGCTTTTTTATTATTTTTTTAATTTAAGACTGTTTACTAAGGACACAGCTGTTTAGCACCTCATTTATAGAGAACTGGAAGTGACTTCAGATGAATGCATTAAGAAGGTTAATGCCCCTGGGTAGGGTGGAAGAAAGAAGGAATATCGGGGTTACCTGAAAAGTAGGTGCCCTAGAGCATCAGATGTCTCTGCAGTGTTAAATGTATGTCACTAGAACTGTGGGTGCAGCCTGACTCCAGCGATTGGCTCTTCCGTGCATATCAGCCAACAGACCCAGATTCTCTCCCTAACTTTACTTTATGACTTCATAGGGACAGCCAGCTTCATCATTTCTAAGCGCCCACTCAGTGCAAATGGGATTTCAGCAAATGTTACAGGTTTAGCCTTTAGTCTGAAGTAATGTGCACGAAATGCAAATAAATGCATTGTTTAGCAACATCTTTTTGTTTAATGTGGTGAGCATTTAATAATAAATGATTTGTCATCAGTAAATGATACATTTGTATTACTATTTAGAAGCACAATTTAATATGTAATTATAATATTAAACTATACAAAATGGCATTCTTATTTGTGTTTTTCTAAAACCTCATGAGGTTTATTAGCAAGTAGCTGAGCTGCACTGGCCTCCAGAGCTCTCCTTAGAGTTATGGATCACAGTGCAAAAGCATGTGGTGACCTGGGACAAAAGAATCTTTCTTAAAATAGGGTTGAGGGTTTTAAGTTTGAAACGAGAAGTTGTGTGAATGCTGCTGGCTGAGTGGTTGTGCCAGGGCTGGGTGAAGGGCCCAGAGTCAGAAGTGTTCTGGGACATCCATGGAGACTCTCCCCAGAGTTAAATGACTTCCGTCACTTCATGGACAACAGACATAGGAAGACATTTCAGATACTTGGGAAAACGCAGGAGCCAGTTTCTCACCCCCTCTCCAGCAAAGCTCACTGAAACACAGCTTACCCTGAAAAGGAAAGGAATAATGAGAAGAGGGAATTTCAAAATAGTCTAAAAAGTTAATGCTGACTTTCTCTGCTTTTTCAAGAATCCCAAGGCACCAGAACAATTAAGAGATTTTAAAAAATGACTACTTTGCACGTCGAATAATCTCCCTCTCTGTTTCTCTCTCTCCTGTCTCTCCCTGTCTCTCATTGTCTCTCTTTGTCTCTCACCCCGCTTCCTCCCTCCCCCGCCTCCCGCTCTGCTCTCACACACATACAGAGTCACATTTTACTTAAAATAGTACTATACTAGGTGGCATGAAGGAAAGTACTCAAATTTACAAGTATATTTTAACACTTATCAGTTCCTTTGACACTGATATTATTGAGTAGCTACAATGTATACTACATGTGCTTAATTCCAAATCTTAGTATCTACTTTGTAAGCATCTTCATAACTAAGAGCATTCGTATGAAAATCCTCGTTACTCTGTGCTGGTTTATTTCCATGGAGAGGAAAAAGAGACGTGCAAGTTTGGAGCTGTGTCCCATTAACCCCAGGAGGGAATGCTGCAAACCACTAGCGGGCTCGGGCACCCGGTCAGGTCAAGGCGCCCTGGACCCAGAGATGTGGGGCCGAGCCCTGCTGCCTGGGCTTAACAAAAATGTCACTTTATTTCTTAAAATTTTAATTTCTTGTCTAGAAACTGTATTTATTGTTGTTGTTGTTGTTCTGGCTAATGAGGGAAGTCTCCAGTTCCTAGCTATTGAAGGGTGGAATGCACAAATCCAATACAGGATCTCTTGTTACATGGCTCTTCTGCTCCTGATATGCATGGGATTTGCTGTAGATTTTTTACAGACATTTAATTTGACTTGCAGTGCTTCCAGATTTAAAATAGAAGCATCCTACTTTTCAGTTTAGAAGTAAATATTAATTTCTAATTGAAAGTATTTTTCAAATCTAATGAGTATCCACTAAATTCCCTTAGGAAATGACATGACAAAATGCTGTGCATCCTCATTAATTCTTCTCATAAATGGTTATTTGCTTTGACATGCGGCAAAATGATATATATGGGGTTTTGTAATGTTTAGAATTGACTTTTTTAAGTGACCTATTTCAGTAATTAGCCTGGAACATAATTTGCATAATATAATCTCCTAATCTTAAATGATGCAAAGGTGGAGATGTTATGATCATTTGGTCTGAAAAAGCCTGTTTTTTTTTTTTAATTATTATATGTAGATTCTTAATTACCTTAAAATCATAGTAAGCATTTGATATAACCTATAGTTGTTATTATATCTTTAAAGTTGAAAAAGTTTATGAAATAACTATCTGTTTTGAAGTTGCCCATTGGCAGGGAAGCTCTGCCTTTGTAATTACTTCAATGAATATCAAGAAAGCATCGCGAACCGGGTTCTCCGCCATCATCCATATTTGTGTCGTCAAGTTTTCTTACGGACACTTTCTGTGCTCGGTTTATAATTTCTTTTTAGAGGTGATGGAGTTGAATGAGTCAGCAGTTTTGGTGTGTTGGCTCTTCGCGGCATCCAACCTTACGAAGGTTCTGTGGGTTTACTAGCCAACCTTAGCATAAAGGCTTGCAAAATAACCTCCACCAGGTTCTCATCACATTACCAAAACCACGTGAGTCAGAGGTGGATGAAGCGGATGCCGCTGCGTGGACGCTTTTTAAGTGAACGGCGGCCGTGCGGCCGGGGCAGGGTGGTGGACGGAGAACGCCGGTGCTCAGGGCCCCTCCCGATCTGGCTTTACGTGGCTTTTAGGTTATTTTACTTCACATCTGCAGCCAAGACGTGGATGTGTGGAAAATAGTCTAAAAGTCAGCACTTCTGACTATGGCTGGATTATAAATTGTCCTGCAGTGTGCACTCGGCCGCGCTCACAGCCGCCCTCCCGGACGCCGGCCCTGAGCACCCAGGCCTGCAGAGCCGGCCCTGGGACACCACCGAGTGAGCCCGACCCAGTTACCGTTCCTCAGGCCCTTCCTGGGTTCGGTTCGCCAAAGCAACTGTTCTACTGAGAGCATATGAAATTGGAAGACTCCATAGTCAGCTGTAGCTGTATTTTAGGTATGACCTCTGCTGCTGAGCAAAATTGCAAAATAAATTAAAGCACTTGCACACAAATATAATGAAACACTATTTTTAAAGCATCAAAACAGAAGAACAGATTTCATTTCTGTGTTTTTGTTGAGTGTGTCTGTATATTTGTTTTCCTTTTTTCTTTCTTTTCTGTTTTTGATTTACTTACAGCTGGGGAGTGAGCATGTCAAGTGGCACTAAAATATACTGAATTCACTGTGATCTCTTTCCCTAGCGAAATAGTTACGGGGGCTTTCAACTGCCCTTTTACATAGAGATTTCTTTTAAAATAAATAAGAATGTGTGGCCTTTGTAAAGTGATTATATGCTTTAGTTGACTAATTATTCACATGATAAATGTAGCAAAACCTACATTTTTATCAAGTTTAGTGATATGGCTACATCAGCCCATCACTTATGTCCTGTGACTTTGGGGTGAGGATTTACATTTGATACTTTGCATATAACTGCGGAATTCAAGCCTGTAAATACATTTCCATTTTTAACCTCCAACTGTCATCTTTGTAATAGAATGTTCATCAGAATCTTGGTGCTCGGAGGTGATGCACACACACCCCTTAGAGCTACAGGTTAGCACAGTAGTTGGGAGTCTGGGGCAGACAAACCGGGTTCTTAAATGCCCTTTCACCAACTTAACTTGACCAGTCTCTGCCTCCCTCGTCTCCTCGGTAAACTGGGGGTGATGACAGTCCCTGCCTTCTCGAGGTGTTATGCCGTTAAATGGCGTGTTACAGTAGACTCTTCGTTAACCAGAACTCAAGCAACCGGCAAAAAAATCAAAGAAATAATGGTACATTCATCCGGCATGGGCGCCGGTGACTGTGGAGTCTACTGGATATGTAAAGTGCTTACTTCCCTGGTTGGCACCACGTGATACCACTACGGATCTCTTTGTGGTGGGGGAGGACGTGTGAGACTGAACACTGAAGGCAACCCGTGCTTTCCTGCAAGCTAGGGGCGGGGAAGATGGGCCCAGAAAGGATCGTTTATTTGAAAACCATCCATAAAATGAAACTCCAGAGAGTTTACAAGTTTCAGTAATGCTGCACAACTTAATTATAAGATCTTCCCTCTGTCTTCCTGGAGTGTTATAAAAAGTTCTTTTGTCCTTGGGCTTCCCTTACCAAGAAACATGCATTTATGTAGTGTTTTGTTGGTGGAATTGCCCAAGCTTGTTAGCAGATCCTCTGTAAGACCCAAAAGAGACAGGAGCGAGAGGAGTCTTCCAAATGCATAATCATTTCCCCCGCTTGCTATTTAATCAGCTTTTCCAGGGCTTTTTCTCAGTTCTCTGTTACAGAAAGGAAATGCTGTGTTGTTATTGATAATTTCAGGAGCATCCTAATGTAGTATAAATATTCTTCTAGAGAAAAAAATGAATGTGTCAGAATTGCCTTGTCATTGAGACCAGCTGGGAAAGTACATCATTTCATTAGGCTGATCATTAGAAGCGTCATTTCTGTTACTTCTTAGCATAATGTGAAATCCTTTTCTGACTGTACTGGAGGCTCTCCTACAGTGTATCAGTACGACTCCTTGTTGCATTTAATGTGAATAAAGCTCAAATTCATTGCACTTAAGGAAGAAAGTCTTGGCTTCTGCTTAACTGGAGATTGTGCTGAGAAACTTCTGGCTCGTGGGTCTGATGGAGTCATGGCCATTGGCATATTTATTCCAGATCACTTGGGAATTAGGAGGAGAGGGCTGTTGTAGAGTGAGACTTTTCACATTTCATGGCACCACCTAGGCATCAGTGACAGCTTATGTCTTTTAGGGCGAGACAGAGTCCTGTGGACACTGTTCCTAATTCACAGAATAACCTGTGCAAGAAGAGATGACTAATTCTTAAAGTGATGGGAGAGATAACTTCATGTGCAAAATAAGGGCAAAGCAAGAGCAGATCAGAAATGAAGATTACTTAGAAATAAGGGAATTATTTAGGAATTGCTCGGAACAAAACTGCCTTTACTTTTTCATAAAATATATCTTAACATCTCTAGCACCTGTATTTATAGCTTTTTGAAAGTTCACTAGACTTATAAATAATTGAACAATACTGGAGACCTAGTATGAGGATGAGAGAGAACAAGTTTCTTAATAGCCTTTAAATATTCATCATGAAGATCAAAATTTAAAGCAAAATAAAGCTCTTTAAGAAGTAGCCACAAGGCATAGACAGACACAAAAGGTTACTTTGGAAAAACTTATTTATATAGCTCTTAATAGTCACACATTTGTTTCTAACATTCTGAAATCTCAGCTGGGGTGTTTGATCACTCAGGAAAGTGTGGCCTCACATGCTCTGTGTCACTTTGGAGTCTTGAAACGCAAGTGATAGAGAAATTTTTATCACTGTGAGAAAACTGCAACTTAGAAAGTGTGAGTTGTTCAGTACAATTCACACAGCCATGAAATGTCAAGGTCAAAACACAAACCAGGGCTGTCAGACCATTAGACCAGTCATTAGTTTATGACAGTGCCTCCTGGGTCACCAGGCGTATCAGTGCACACACAGTGAGAGGAAAGATAGTATACATGGACATCACGTCACGTACATGGGTACAGTGAGGAGAGGATGTACATACGTGACACATCCGTAGCAATAGCAAAGAAGCTCACGTGATATGGATACCTACTGAAATCTGTGCTCGTATCACACACGTAGGGCCTCATGTGTAACTAACCTCAGTAATAACTGGCTTCAATCATTTGCCTCAAAGTTGAATTAAGAACATTCTACAGAGCAGTGAAAAGGAGAACGGGCCATGGGGAAAAGGTGGTTGTAATAGCAGTTTGTTAGATCTTCTGAATTTTCTTTTTCTGTTTAGATCAACTATCTATTAATCAATTACATGTATTCAATGAGACTGTGTTACTTTGCTTCTTTATTAAATACTTTGAGGCCCTCAATAGAAGGTTGCTAAATAGTAAAAATATAAAAATAAAAATCTCCCAAATATATAACTAGCAGGATTAAGAGACTGAAAATTTCACTAGCCAAGTGTAAGTGCTGTGGTCTGGATGGATGGATGGATGATGGATGATGGATGGGTAGAACCTCTGGCAGGGACGTAATCGATCACTTCACAGAGGAGCCTGGCTTTGTGTTGCTAAAAGACAGATGTGCTTCACAAACGGCTTTTTGCATTAGTGAGATAGCCTAGTTTCATTGTTCCCGATATTAAACCAGGAGACGAAGGTATTCTTTTATTGAAGCAAACATGTGGAAAATTGCTCTGGATTCTTAGAGCCGAGAACATGTCCCCTGAACAGAATAAGGTTCATGTGTAGGGCAAATTCAGACAGAGCCCTTTATTGGGGTGACCACTGGTGTCTAGATGGTCAAAGCAAATAACATCATATCCATCTAAACTATTGTGCCAGGAGAGTGGCACATTATCTCGTCTGCCGTGCTGCATTCTAAACTGTCAGCAAACGTTAGTTCAGTCACTGGTGAAGTCCTACCACCCAGAGCTGAACTCGGCCTTGGATGGGTGTTTTCCACGCCAGTGCTGCAGCCTCGCAATTACTGGGTCATTAATATCATTGCATGCGATTAGTGACAGCAGAATGAGCAAGAGGTTTGTGGGATGTGCACCCCTTCCCCACCATGAACTTTCTACTCTGACCCTTTGCTGTCTAGACATTTCTATATCTCCACAAAGATATTTGTAATGATTAAGGCTTAAAAACCCAGGAGTGGGCAGTGGATTGTGTGCTAGAAATAATAATTCACTCAAACACATGCTTCTTGGTGCTTCAGAATATTTGCATTAGATATTATCACTATCTTTTGACCAGGAAGTCTCATTTTTAAAAATTTGAATACTTAAGTTAAACTCATATAGACAATAGAGTTTATCTTTAGAACTCTTACATCATTTTTTTTTTTTTTTTTTTTTTTTTACAAAATGTGAGTGTGTTCATCTGGCCACCTATTTTTAAAACACAATTCCTCTTTTTTTAGTTAGTTTTGGCCCATGTTAAGATTGACTCTCACGTATAAAGGTAATTATTCTTTTACTATTGATTGTTACATTCTTACAATGTTAATTTTGTCTGAATCACTGTGACAGTAAGATAGACTCCCTTAAAGCATATTAGATGAAAAGCTTTTTATAGATTCATGTTCATTTTTTTAACCTAATGAGATATTCCATCTGCATAAAATAAATCATCATTACTTTTAGCAATAACATATTACGTTGAGCAAGTGTTGTTTTTCCTCAATAGAGTTCATTTAAAAATCAAGACAACAAGATATTTTGAGGGGAAATAAAGTAAACCACTCATAAATAATCTCATGTGTTTAATCATGCATCTAGTAAAAAGAAGGGACAAGTAATTTATTGACAGGACTGTATGATTTTTCTCAGACAAGTGTCAGGGCACTGAGTTGAGCTTGGAGGATATTTTTTTTCAGTGATATCACCTAGGTGTGCACACATATCACACACACACACACACATGCATTCACTACTTCTCTTCCTATCTTTTTCACTCTAATTGCATGTAATCAGTGACTTTTCAAGACTGTGTGTGTGTGTGTGTGTGTGTGTGTGTGTGTGTGTGTATGACTCTTAACATCTCAGTAAATATCACTTACTTTATCTTTGTATATGGTTCTTAATAGTTAAAAGATTTTATGAGTAAGCCATGACAAAATTTCTTACATTCTGGATGTTTACTACTTTATATTGTTACTAGTCTTTCAATAGTTTGACTTCCTTCAGTGTCTAAGTTCCATATGATGTATGAGATAATGAACTATAATAATAATATATATTATATTAGTACCTTCAGACTCAGTTCTATGTAGTATCCTCATATCTCCTGTCTTTCCAAAAACGTAATGTTAAGTGGCAAAATAATATATGGCAATAAATCTTTTAGTGAACACATAAGCGAAGTTTCCTAAACTGATTCAAGGTTTTTACATTTCTTTAAAACTCTTTTTTTCTGAGCTATCAATACAACATCCTACCATTATTCATAATGAACATTTGAAGTTAGGAAATAAAATTTTACTGTTTTAGTCAAGGACATCCATTTATACTTGATACCTGGTATTTTCACTTATATTTTATTGCTAGAATATAGGGAGATAGGTCTAAATTGTGACTTCATTTTTAAATTCATTTTTCCAAATTGTTCTGTCTAGCAGAGAAACTAATTAATTGTGTTGTATAGAAGTCATTGGGGCTAATCCAGTTATTACTTCTTAATGCCTGATTTACTGCTTTAAAATTTCAAAACACAACTATAGTGATGTGGTTTTAATTCAAATGATCCTTCCTGTCATACTGGAACAATGTTTCCATGAGTAAGAAACACACACATCTGACATTGTGAGTAGCTTTTCCAGTGTTTTAACTGTGACCTATTCCCCGCACACTAAAATCAGTTAATCAAATGCCAGTAGGAGCTATCTGATTTAAAAAAAAAAAGGCTTTGGTGGATAGATATTTCTTTTTGAAAATATCTTCTTTTATGTTTTTCTTTCTTCTGTAAGACCATTTAAGTATTTGTAAAACATTTACTCTAAAATCAGGCATTTTGGGATGAAATACCATGTGATTTGAAATAATGCTGAACTTTTTTTGATGTTACGCCAAGCGAAGTTAACAAAGCGCTTGGAAAGTCATAGTATATTGATGTATTCCTCATTTCTTTGACTGTAAATTCACAGAGAAAAACACATGAAAAGGGTATCAGAAGGGTATTTTTCTACTTTCATTTGGCATGTTATACAAACGTGTCTGTTTCTGAAGTTTTTATTAGTTAAAAAAAGGCATTTATTTTTGGGCATTCAGTGGATAGTACCATTTGTATGTTTAGAATTTTTCTCCTAAGTTGATATCTTAAAGGAGAACCATGATGCCGGAGGCATTAAATTATATTAATTTGAGTTCTAGAAATTGAATCCCTGTTTCTGTAGTACGTATTTCGAATTTACATCACACATTTGAATTTGAACTGATGTCAGGGTGCTAAGTGGATAGAACTTAGCTTCCTGGGTTGTATGTTCACATTAAGTAATTATATTTTTATTAGCCTCCTGCGTTTTTCAACTTACATATCTCATTCCATTTTTCTTTCTTCTTTTAGACACTCAAAAGAGTTCTTAGCCCTTGTAGAAGAAAACAGTAGCCTAGTCTATGTGTCATGTTATTTTAATGTCTCGGCCTTACCTTCCATATTTCTCACTCGATTCTGCTTCTTCTCATTCCCAAATCTGCCGGGTAAGAGGCTTCTGGTTTTTTAGAAGACTTTCTTAAGCTTAAGGAGATTGATATGGAGGAGAGCTAGCCTAGGAAATCAAAATTAGTAAGACGAGCATATGGTATAATGATGGAAAAGAACAGTACAAAGAGGATGAAATGCATAGAGGATTTTCATAAAATGCTATTTGTTTCATAATCAAATAAGAGCGAATATGTCATGTGCAGCTTTATATGAAGACAAGATTTTCATTCTTACTAGGAAACAACTCAGGTTTCCTCACCCTATATGCTTATTATCTGTCTCTCTTTGGTGGACTTAATTGATGACATTGAAAAGCTACTTGCTTTGGGGTGTCCATGTCCATCAACCCTCCCACCCCACCCCAGCCTCATCCCAATAAGCTACATTTTAAAATAGTTTGAAATATCCTCCAAAAGTACGGGTATATGTTGATGTTTTATTCTTTCCATCATAACCTAAGAAGCTATTATTCTGTAGATTTTTTGGGCTGCTCTCATTGTTTACCTGTTTGTGAATGAGACCCATGCCTTGGCACCAAATCAGAGGTTGCATTCTCCATGTGATTAGCACTGCGTTACTGATGTGAGAGAGAAAAACCCGCCAAGATTCAGTGCAGCAGCTTAGCTCCATGGGGTGCAGAGCAAAAGCGACAAATGAAGGCAGGTTAGAATGCAGCACTACTTCCTGTCCCTGGGCACAGTGTGACACACGCAGCCCAGAGACAGTCTTGCCCTTTGCCTCTGTCTTACTCACTGATTCTCCTTTTCCTCCTCAGATGCCAGGGTGCTGCTAGCCCCGTGAGTAAGAACTGCAGGTTAAGTCCGTGTGCACATTAATAGGCGACCACAGGCGTGGGCTGTGCAGTTTTCAGGTGTGAAGAGAACTTGCAGTCAGTGTGGACTCAGGGTATGTTTTTGCTGAGCAGTGATCTTTACCCACGGAAAATCAGCCCCTCGAGGAACAATATGGAGAGTTTGGTACACTCACTACGTGTGATTAGATTCCCTGAAGCAAAAGCTCTAAAAGCAGGCTATAAGATGCCCATGTATTTCCATTAAACCTATTGTCTAACTAGATGGAGAATCTTTTCTTATAAATTTTAATCTTATGAAATCTATTTCCCACCCCCTCCCTCCAGACCAAGAAAAAAATGTCTGATCACTAAAAGCTTAGGTATCACAACGTTATTTTTTCTGTCTCTGAATGATTAAATGCAATTTCGTCCATTTAGTAATACTGATTGTGGCAGGATTAGATAATGCTGGTCGAGAGATACAAAGAAAAACAAAGTATAATGAGGTAATTTATTTTTATTCTTTTTCTATTTAAAAAATTCCCAATACATTCCAATCAGCAATAAAAATCTTTTCAAAATTGTTTCCTGAAATGGAAATAGGTTTTATTCCCAACCATTGGCAATTTCTCGTTGCTTTGCAAAGTTAGACACTAAACATTTTAAAGTTTCTTGGTGACTGGCTATCACAGTAGAAATAGAATGTTAGTCCTGTGGCTTTATTTCCGAGTTTGCTGCTAGCATAGAGACACAAGCAGGACAGGACACTTCTGGCTGTGCCACTTCTCAAGGTGGGGGCAGGGAGACAGACCTCTAGAGTTAGAACCATAGGCCCCACACCCCCTGATGAGGAAGTAGGGAAGAGAGAGGTTAATTTTTATGGTAGGATCAAATACAAATTGGAAGTTCCTCTGAATCATTTTATGCTTGCTATAAAGTTTACCTTCTGAAGTTTCAGTTGACAGTAACATCTTAAAACAGGTTTTTCTGTGACAACCTAAATCATTCCTAACTTAGGGCAAAAATCCTTCACATCTATTTTAAAATATAAGCCTCTGCCTTGCTTTTCTTTTCCTTCCTTTCTTCTTTCCTTCCTTCTTTCTTTCTTTTTTTTAGAAATGAAAATGAATCCCTCTTTTCTTTTGTTTCTTTTTTGTTTATTGTGACATTGCTTAGTGAAATTACATAGGCTTCAAGTGTCCGCTTCTATAATACGTCATCTGTGTGTCCCATCGTGTGCTCACCGCCCAGTCAGCTCCTCCGTCAGCATACACGTCCCTCCTCTCCCCCTCCCTCCTCTCCCCCTCCCCCCTCCCCTCTGGTAACCACAGAACTGGTGTCTGTGTCTATGAGGTTTTGTTTCTTTGTGGTCTTGTACTTTTTTTGCTTTCAGTTTCCTGTCTCACATATGGGTGAACTCATATGGTTCTCGACTTTTTCTGTCTGATTAGAATGATAATCTCAAGATCCGTCCACATTGCCGCAAATAAAATCTAACCCCCTTTTAAATAGCCAAGTATTGGGGGTGTTTTAATATTAGCAATGACTTTTTCAAGTCTTCCGGTAACCTTTGCAACTCCCAAGTTGACTTACAGGGAAAAGAAGTGGAATCCAGGCATGCAGGGGCAATCTGTCCTCACAGTGCCTGTCCCTTGGCCTGCTCTCCCTCCGCCACCCCACCCCCTTTCTCGCTGCCCTCTTCCACAACCAGCAGTTAGCTTCTCTTGTGTAAGCCCTCTCAGCATCTATGGATTTCCCTCCATGTAACACCGGGGCTGAAAGGCTTTTTTTCTCCCCAAGGAATAAACAAAATTTCAACTGTTAATGCAGTTTTATTCTCACGTTTTCCTCCTACCATCTTACAGACTCTGGATGTTAAATTATAGATTGCAATTGAATTTGAATACTTTCAGAGTTCTGTATATTTGGAGGTTATTTGGACACCATTTGGGGTAAACCAAAGGGAATTCTGCACAAAGGCATTGGTATTTAGAAAAAGCATTGACCTACAAATTAAAACCAAAAGAAAAAGTCAGTAGAATTACGTGTACCTCTTGTGCTTCCACAGTGACACAGTAGAAGTCAGTAGTCAGTGGTTTCTCCTTCAGATGCCGTTTGTATTACATTCGCCAGTGAGTCCTCTCTGCCTTGCCTTTTCTTATCCTTTCTGCTATTTTTTTTTCTTTCAGAAGTAAATCTTTTACCTTTTTTCCTCAAGATTAAAATAAATTATATTTTCCCCATGTTTTTGTGTGCACCACCCTTCAGAGTTTATTTTATTTGTCAGCTTAATGTTAAGCTTCTTTAGCAAGAAAAAGTGATTTTTCTTTGAATTGGGATATACTGTTGCCTGTGGGTGCATTTGTATGTATGTGAATTAGAAAATGTTAAGATTTCACTTGAATTAAATAAACTGAAACTTTGACATCAGCAGCCAAAAAAGGCTTCAGTTTTGTAGTTTTTTATATATGAAAACGTATTTTAATTTTTGAGAAAGATCAAATGAGAAAACTCAAAATGATTTAGTGACAGTTACAGTGCTGCTCTATAATTGTCCAGAAATAGTGCCAGCTCCTAGATACACATACTGTTCTGAGCCTTTAAGAGGAAAGGATACTTTGAATATAGGCACATGTTTGGAGGAGGGAAAAGGGAAAGACAAGGACGTAGAAATGGGGGGGGGAGGAAGATGAAGTTTTTAGATTCATATTTTTTAGTTTTTAAGTATTCATTTTTAGCTTACCTGCCAAACATTTTCTCAGCTGTCTACAACAGGATACTGTCTACTTTCCACCCAACCCCCAAATTATGATGGCAACTTCTGCCCTGATTCCCAGGAGAAATACAGTGTCAGCGATAGCAGAAGAGTGAGATAGGATTGTGAGACTGTGAACTTTAAGGAAACACTCAGATAAGCCAAGAGATATTTATACACACAAGAGGCAGCCATTGTTTTTAAGGGAAACTGTGAAAGTAAAAGTTGGTAACTCAAGAACACAAAGAGAAGTAAATAAGTGCCTTATTTTCCAGATCACATAATTATCTCTGGCATACATATGTCTATACTTGCATTTAGAATTTGTTTGCTGGCCCATCATTTGGAAAACAGCCCACTGAAAGAATGTCTTTTAGGTTTATTTTTATCAAAAGTCTGTCCTTTTTTCAATGCCTTTAAAAGTATCATGTTAGTAGACAAGACTCTGCTGATGAAAGTAGAGAATGATTTACATTACAGAAATGTATTATAAAACACTTCTTTCTGTTCCTTGCCCCTTGAACTTTGCAGGAATGAAAATGTCTAGCACTCTTCACCTTCTTTTCTCTTCTGGAACTTGACCTGTAATTTAAATCGTGTTCCTCGGCAAAGTACCTAGCAGACTATCTTTTTACAGCCTTAGTTACAAGGCAATTCAGAGAACTCACTGTCCTGAAAGGACAGAACAATAATGTGTTTAAGGGGAGTAGAACATAGACTGCTTTAAAAAAAATACTGAAAATGGTCAAATGTTCTGTCTTTCCTCCTTCTGCCCCTCTCGAAGTGGAAAGGGGACGAACCTGCTGACCATGAAGCACGTGGCTGCTAGAACCCTCACCCTACGCGTATCCCCGTTTGCCATAGGGCCCTGATGGAGCGGTGGGATGTGTGCCCCCACCTCATCCAGAGTTTTTCTACAGCAGGGAGCCTGGTTGAACAGTTTGGCCAAAGTTGGTGTTGGTAATAGTAACACACTTACTCCTTCTTGTGTTGAGTACGAAATAGTGGCGCCGAACTTCAGAATCTGAAGACCTCGATGCTAGCATACTTGTTAAGCTCGCATAAGGCTAGGGAAGAGGAGGGGTGTGGGAATCTCTCTTTCAGTGTTTACAGATCTTGGATACTTGACAAACAGGGCACATCAAGCTAATTGTTCTTGAGGCAGGAAGTCTGTAGTAGAGGAAGCAGGTGTTGTGTGATGATTACCACGTTTTGAAATTACTGTATTAACTATTTTGCTCTTTGGAGTTTGACCCCAAAATAGTAAGCTTTTTGGACGATGCTATCCCTTTTATCTGTATGCTAATCCCAGGTTAGGTGATTACGAAGGAGAGGCGAAAGTGCTTTAGTAAATCTGAAACCAGGTAGCATACATGCGACACTGTTGACAGTATCCATTTTTCTTTATTTCTTTTTTCTTTGTTTTTGGCTTTCAGCATCCCATACGTTCAGAAAACTTGTGACTGAGAGTAAATTCTTATTTTTCAAATTGTTTTCAGACATTTCATGTTCATGTAAAGTTGGCTTATTGATTTCCTGATTTTTTCTTTATTTTTTTGTTTTGTCCATTTTATTTTTAATCAGCTACATCAAATGGGTCTTTGGAGGGCCTGGATAACCAGGAGGGAGGGGTGTGCCAGACAAGAGCCATGAAGATCCTCATGAAAGTTGGACAAGGTAAAGACCATCTGCTGCCTCACGAAGCCACTGTAATCTAGTTGAGCCCCCAGCTAGTGCGGCGCCGGTGGTGCTGACACTGGCCTTCAGTCACTCTTCTTCAGTTTAGTTTAGTGGTGAGAGCAGACCTTTCTCTGCACCTCGAGCCACTGAGATTTCATTAAGTCAATGTAACACACTTGTTTTTATTGGAGGTAGAAGTTAATGTCAGCCAGGTAGAATGTCTATTGCCATATATGTATGTACCTATTTTTTTCTTCTTAAAAGCAAATCACCTTTTTGGTTCAAAATTAAAATACCCAGAATGAAAACTAAGTGTTTTTACAGTTTTGCCCATTTCTGCCTCTTGCCGACAGAAGACTTTTGTTTGTTGAGCCTTTTCACTTATAGATAACCTATTGTGCAGAAAAAATTACTCTTCTAATTAGAAATTGGTATAGTAGTCAATCAACTTGCTCAGTTAAATTGAAATGTCATCTGCAATGCTCTGCCTGCCAAATGCAAGAATCCCTATAGTTTCCACAGATGGCCTCACAATCCAAACCTTTGAAATTACTAGAATAACCATTTTGTTTTAAAAGGAACATTATATTCTTGTATCTCATAGTGCTTTGCATAAAGAATCTTATGTTCATTGCTATTCATGCCTCTTAAGATACATACCCAGCTCCTAAAACTACAGATGTCTGTGCTGTAAGTAACCATTTGTTTTTCATATAGATGCGAGTTCTGCTGGGTCAACCAGGCATAACGATCCAACAAGACGTCCAGAACTAGAAGCTGGTACAAATGGAAGAAGTTCAACAACAAGTCCCTTTGTCAAACCGAATCCAGGTATAGCAGCATGACCTGTGTGTAGTAGGTCTCTGTGCACCACACATATAGTACCTCAAGAGGTAAAACAGAGTCGAAGTACTTCTACACCAGTAGGATTAACTTGTAGTTACCGACGTCAGTAATCACTGCTCTCAGTTAGCTGTTATTAATTACACAATATGAACCAAATAATTTATTTCCACAGAAGTCCTTCAAAAGCGTGGAATTCATCAGATGTAAATGCCAGTCATTAGCACTACTCTCTCAGACCAGTTATTTTCATTGGATGACACTTGATCATCCTGGTTGCAGTACTAGCTTAAAGCCGACGTTAATGTATATATAATTAATGTTCTAATCCCTCATCTAATTATATCTAATCCACAAAGAGCCAGATTGATCCTCTTGTACATTTTAGATGGTAACATCTTAAAGTATTACACAATGTCATGTTTTTCAGGTGGTTGTTGTTGAAAAAAGCTTTTTTACGTTTTCGGTGTAGGATAAAATATGAAACAGATCCCTGGCAAAAATACTAGATGAAATTGACTGTCATTTAGCTTCATTTTCTTAACAGTCTTTGAACAAATAGCTATGTATCTGTTACCATGCTAATGAATTTCTTATAGGGTAGTTGTTGAGCAGACGTCAGCAGTTTTGTATGAGGGATCTGTATGCCTGGTTGGTAGTCAGGTGAATTTAGCATCTGTAGCAATATTCCATCTCTTTCCAACCGTCAAGGAGGGAAGTTGTTATTTCTAACTTTCAATGACAAGATGTGTCAAATTCTTGTGACAAACTGATAAATGGATAATATAACGATGCCAGGCAATTTTTTAGTGCTTAACATTTGGGTTGGCAGTCTGTTCAGCATGAGCGTTTCTGCTGCCTTCCAAATACATTTTAAGTGTAAATCAAATAATACAAACGGGACCTGAGCGGAGGGTGGTAGGGGCCCCACCGCTCCTTGAGGGTCCTGTGCCGCCCGGCCGGTAGGCGGCGCTCGTCTTGGGAAGGTGGTCTGTGCGGACTCCAGGAAGCCGCCTCTTGGGGAGGAAGGCGGAAGAGCAGTGCAGCGCGTCGGCAAACGCTGACGACCTGGAGAGCCGGCCAGTTCCTGTTTCTCTCCCTGCTGTAGCTGCAGGCTGGCCGACACGGGCTAAGGCGTGAGGCAGGATCAAGGGCCGGCTGTCACAGCCCGCGCACGTGGTTGATGGATGATGATATATGGAAAGGAAACGCTGTGGTTTGGGAGCAGCACGAAAATCCGACTGAGAGTCACATCTCCTTTCGTATTGATTGCTGACTTCTGCCTTTTACATTTAGCTATTAAATGAGGTCATTTGTTTGTCCAAGTGTAGCTGCCAGTGAAATCTTGGGCCCTGCTTTATTTTTCACATTCGGAAGGGGTCCTAAAAGCAGCTCGTCAGCACTCAGGGCGGCGATAACTGTTCTGGTTCTTTCTCAACCCGCGCAGGTTCTAGCACAGACGGCAACAGCGCCGGACATTCTGGGAACAATATCCTCGGTTCCGAAGTGGCCTTATTCGCAGGGATTGCTTCAGGATGCATCATCTTCATCGTCATCATCATCACGCTGGTGGTCCTCTTGCTGAAGTACCGGAGAAGACACAGGAAGCACTCGCCGCAGCACACGGCCACGCTGTCGCTCAGCACGCTGGCCACGCCTAAGCGCAGCGGCAACAACAACGGCTCGGAGCCCAGTGACATTATCATCCCGTTGAGGACTGCAGACAGCGTCTTCTGCCCCCACTACGAGAAGGTCAGCGGGGATTATGGGCACCCGGTGTACATAGTCCAGGAGATGCCTCCCCAGAGCCCAGCGAACATCTACTACAAGGTCTGAGGCTTGGCGGTGCCTTCGCTTTCCCGGAGGAAACTTACTGCCCCGCTGCCGCCAGCCCGTGGAGGGTTTCATGACCCCTGTGTCTCGAGTGGACTGAAGCACGGCGGGAGCAAGGGGAGCACTCCTTCTCGGAAGAGCCCTGTTGCGTTGGACAGCTTACCTAGTCTGTAGCGCGTCGGCCGTCGTGAACACAGATGCTCTCCGACAGCTGCGAGACTCGTGTGGCAGATGCGCGTTGGGACTGCGGCGCTCGCCTCGCACCTCTCATCCTCGAAGCCATGTGCTGCGGTCACTCAGGCCGACGCAGAAGCCAAGGGAAGACAGAGTGGTTGGTGGGTGAGAGGGAGCCTCCAGCATCCTGGGTAGGTGCCCCAGGAAGCCTCACCTGGAAATGCCATCTTCTCTCTCGGGTGTGCCCCTCAACTTGTCGCACAGACCTCTGGCTAAGTGGGGCTTTTAAGGAGCTCTAGCATTTAGTCCTCACTGTTGCACACTCCTTCTGTTATCCAGGGCTCTGCAGTACTTCACATGAGATTTCCCCTCACGCCACACTCTGCATCACTAATGGAACATTAATGTTTGGGGTCTCCTACTCCATCCACTTGCAACAACAGCTACAGTTGAATGGGTAATACATTTATAGAAATTGCATTTGCTAATAAGGAGCCTCCCAGCCAGACACTAGGCTATCCGCTGAGGAAGACTAGGAGTTGGTGAAGGGGGTGGGCTGGGGGAAAGGGCTGTCTGCAAATGCAGTTCAATGCTGCTGCCTCTGAAACAGAAAGTGGGGAAGGGGAAGAAGACAAAAGCCCAATTAGGTAGGTAGCACAGCGCTTTGGTTTTGCTAAGATTTTAGGAGGCAAGTAGGAGACACAACAACACGCAGTGGATTAGGGTGCATTTGAAGGAATTCACTCTTATCAAATAGCAATGTGCAGGAAAAAACTGGTCCCTCTTCACTGGGTGGAACAAAGGGGTATTGTTGGTAGAGGAAGGAGCTTGGAGCCGGGAGGGAGAAAGTAGGCCGCTGATGGAAGGTTCGGGCAGGACTGTTGCGGTACTGGCAATAAGATACAGCTCCCAAGCTGTAGGAAAGTCGGTCTGCTTTGGATGATGTTTAAAGCAGACTCAGCTGCTATACTTATCACATTTTATTAAACACAGGGAAAGCATTTAGGAGACAAGCAGAGAGCCAAATCTGACCTAAAAGTTTAAAAGCCAAAGGTCATACAGGCTGTAATTCCATCATCATTGATGTTATTAAAGAATTCTCATCTATAAAGGGTGGGTCAGATTCCCCTGCCCCCTCCCCTCAGTGCCCCTCCCCCACCCCTCCTTCCCAATTGAGCCTTACGACACTTTGGTTTATGGTGGTGCTGTCCGCGCTGCGAGGGCCGCGGGGTAGGTACTGAGCGAGGCCGCAGCGCGCGGGTGCTCTGTGTCAAGGTGAAGCACATATGGCAAACCTCTTAGAGTCCTTAAGACAGAAATAAATTATGATGTCAAGGGGGAGAAGGAGGATAGGACGTATTTATAATAGGTATATAGAACACAAGGGATATAAAGTGAAAGATTTTTACTAATATATATTTTAAGATTGCACACAATACACACCAGAAGATGTGAAATTCATTTGTGGCAATTAAGTGGTCCCAACGCTCAGTGCTTTAAAAAAAAAAAAAGGAAGAAATTGGACAGCTACTTCTGGGAAAAACAATATCACTCCAAAAATAACAATAATGAGAGCAAATACAAAAATAACCAAGTCCTCTGAAGGCATCTCACGTAACCGTAGACTAGGAAATGCAAGCCCCAAATACCAGGAAATCAATGTTACTGCATCATATATTTAACAATGACAAGATGTTCCGGCATTTATTTTCCTTGTTGTGTTTTCCCTTGCCTTACGGCTGAAGTGTTCGCTAGAATCCACCGGGTCACAAGGAGGGGGTTTCAGCTGAAAGTTTTAGCTCCCTCCTCCTCCCGCCTCTGCCCCCAACCCCTCCCTTTTGGGAAACAAAACGAGTAAACAGGAAACCTACTTTTTATGTGCTATGCAAAATAGACATCTTTAACATAGTCCTGTTACTATGGTAACACTTTGCTTTCTGAATTGGGAGAAAAAAAAATGTAGCAACAGCATTTTAAGGTTCTCCAACCTACAGTGAATACCTGCAAAAATAAGTTGCAACAGGAATGATTCTTCTCTATTTCCTGAACCTGAAAATGATGTTGGTCCAAAGTGCGTGTGTGTATGTATGAGCGGGTATGTGGTATACATGTGTACATATATGTATAATATATATCTACAATATATATTATATATATCTATATCATATTTCTGTGGAAGGTTGCCATGGTGACCAGCCACAGTACATATGTAATTCTTTCCATCACCCCGACCTTCTCCTTTATGTGCATTCATACAAGATTTTCTTGTAAGCCATCAAAAATTACCTTTAGGATGGGGGAGAGGGGTGAGAAGGGGAAAAATGGGAAATAGTCTGATTTTAATGAAATCAAGTGTGTGTATCATCAGTTGGCTACATTTTGGTTATATGCTAAACTGTGAAAAATCAGATGAATTGATGAAGAGTTACCTGCAACCAATTGAAAAGTGTTCTGTGCGTCTGTTTTGTGTCTGGTGCAGAATATGACAATCTACCAACTGTCCCTTTATTTGAAGTTGGTTCAGCTTTGGAAAGTTACTGTAAATGCCTTGCTTGTATTATCATCCCTAGTCACCTGACTTTGGAATTTGCACCATAATGTTTAAGTGAAGATGTTGTAAATAGGTTCAGATTTTACTGTATATGGATTTGGGGTGTTACAGTAGCCTTATTCACCTTTTTAATAAAATTACACATGAAAACAAGACAGAAATGGCTTTTCTTACCCAGATTGTGTACATAGAGCAATGTTGGTTTTTTATAAAGTCTAAGCAAGATGTTTTGTATAAAATCTGAATTTTGCAATGTATTTAGCTACAGCTTGTTAAACGGCAGTGTCATTCCCCTTTGCACTGTAATGAGGAAAAAAATGGTATAAAAAGGTTGCCAAATTGCTGCATATTTGTGCCGTAATTATGTACCATGAATATTTATTTAAAATTTCGTTGTCCAATTTGTAAGTAACACAGTATTATGCTTGAGTTATAAATATTTTTCTTTCTTTGTTTTATTTTAATAGCCTGTCATAGGTTTTCAATCTGCTTTAGTTCCACATTGCAGTTAGCCCCCAGAAAATGAAATCCGTGAAGTCACATTCCACGTCTGTTTCAAACTGAATTTGTTCTTAAAAAAATAAAATATTTTTTTCCTATGGAAAAAATGCCTTCAAAGTATTTTCCTTTTCTTCTTTTTTCTTTCTGTTTTTTTTTTCTTTTTTGTTTGTTATTTTAATTTGCCTTCTCGTATTCTATTTTTCTGTCATTATAGTTATCCAGAGCCTTCTGCCTGTGGGCATTTCTGTGCACATTTTTCAAATCAGGACATGCCCATCATGTGAGTGCTAGTCTTGCGAAGAGTCATGAGAGCCTTGGTTTCCCCGTAAAACTTCGAACTCACATTTAACAAATCATGTTTTGCCATAAAGTTTTGTAAAGTCCTAATCATCCTGAACAGAAAATGTCTCTGGTTTCACCTGGGTAGCACAGTGTGAATAGCGCCCTGCAAAGTGATCTGCGAGAGGGACGGGGCGGAAACAACCCTTTGGTTATCTCAGCGTTTAATCCAGATTGATCTAGTTTCCATTCAAGCAAAGCATTTTGCTATCGACAGCTTCATTTTTCTCCACAAAATAATCCCAAGAGGAAGGAAAACGTCAAATGTTCTTGGTAAAACTTTAACATTGATAAAAGCATGTTTTGTGATTCTGGATTGAGGCAGGCCAGAGGCCAGCAGTGACTTTAACCACGTTTTCAATGCTGGCCTTCCTGGGGAGGGTGCCTGGGACTGGGAAGGTTGTGAGTGCTTTTCCTTTAAGACTGAGCTCACTGGAATTCCCTCCCTTGGGAAATCTTCAGCACCTGCAGGATGGGTGGTCACTGGTCAAGGCAGAGGCAGCTGCTGGTTGGAGAAAGTGCTCAGATGGCTATCTGCATTATCTCGGGTTAATCCTTACCACAAAGAGTGAGTTTTTAAGTTAGGGAGGATTCTAAGAAAGGCCCCTGAAATGAGGAAGCGATCCAGAACTTTATAGGCCTGACTGACTTGCCCAAGATCATAGTCCTAGTAAGTGAGGAATTTACACATTTCAAAAGCTCCCCAGGAAATTCTCATGAAAGGCTGTTTTGGGGATCTCTGCAGCCTCTGCCTAGCACAGTACTTACACCAAAGAAATGTTTGTCAAATAAATGCTCTCCTTCAAAAAAAAAAAGTCTCTGGAAGCCCCCAGTTTTAGTTGGTGCTGGAGTAGTGCTTTCAGCTATGCCAGCATTTTATTCCACAGCACCTAACTGCCCTTCCATTGCACATCCAGGTTTAGTGGCACAATTTATAGCCAAGTCACTAAGCTGAATGCTCTATCTACCCTCTATACCAAGATCACTACTGATTAATCTGAGTTAAAAACAAAGAACAACCGTCAAGTACTGCATCTTCTACTTTTACTTTGTGGACTCTATTATAATTGAAATGATCAAATACACCGTGTCATTTTTTCCACTTAGTTTGTGAAACAACGTTTTCCAATCGAGTAAGCCAAACTCCATGAAGAGGGAATGAAAACGAAAAATGGGTCCAGTTGTTCTTTCCAACTGGTGAGAAGGAATCTCACACACGGAGGTTGCAGACCCAGGTGCTCTTTGTTCTGTCTGCAGGGTGCGCGGGTGGTGGCCACGTCCACGTCAGCGCTACGTGCTGTCCTGGCCAGACGGCGACGCTTCCGAACAGCCCTTGCTATCGTGCATTCCCTTTTTGGTCCATTCAAACATCGTGGTAAATGTCCATGATGGAAATGAGAAAAAGTAAAATATCAGTCACTGGACTGTGCAGCTCGCTGCCAGTCTCTGAAGCCAACCCAGGGATGAATCCGTAAGAGGAGGAAAAAGGGAAACCCAGAGGAGTCAAGTTCAATTTTCCACAGTAGAAAAGGATGATTACCCTATTTTCTGGGTGGGTAGCAAGCAGGCCTTCAGGTGGCTCAGAATTGCTGCTGTCGTGCAGAGTACACCAACCTGGACGGTCTGCTTCTTTTGTTCTTGTTTTCAGTGGATTTGAGATTATGTTTGTGATGTTTACACTGTAGACATCCTTAAAGGCACATTTTCAGTGTTGTAATGGGAAAGTATTTTCTACCCCCATTTAGGTAGAGAAGCATTTATCAATGATTGGAGGAATATTAAAATACCATATTTATTTGTAATAAAGTATAGCACACCAGGTAGTTAAATCAATGTTTAGTGATTAAACTGTATGCCAAAAGCTAAAGATACATTCATTCATCTCAAGATTTTTATACTGTGGTAAATTGATTAATAGAATCTCCTAAAGAGAATTCTTCATATGAAATTAATTCTATCTTTAAAAGTAACAAACTCCCTCAAAAAAAAAAAAAGAACAGCAGTGCATATATATAAGTACACAGCATAAGGGAAATCACATTAGCAATACCAACACGGTTCACGGCCTATGGTAGATAGTTGCTAAGTGTGTTGAATGACTCGAAGGCTCTACTTCAGCGACTGGTTCCTCCAAGGCCTTCCTGTTCTGTGCTTCACCAGCCCCACCTGTAAAGTGAGAAAGGTTGCTCTTAAGTTTTTAAGAGATTTGAAGAAAGCCATCAGCATTTTCACCCGTACAAAAGCCTCTATCCATCCTGTCATCCGCAGGCCAAGCTGTGAAGACCACCGGAGTACTTCACAGTTACCTGCCTCTCTGGGGGCTGCACGTGACCGCTGACCCCCCGCCTCCATCCCAAGCCCACGCTGGGCCTCAGCGCTCTGCTGGTGGTTCTCCGCCCTCCCAGCATCAAAATCCTAAAAGATGCAGAAACTACCAGTGTATACATGCTGATGAAACTGGGAGCCACCCTCGTGTGTTTTCAGACTTTTATGCATAATTGTCAAGTAGATCTTTTCTCTTTATTTAAAACCATTTTCAGGTCACTGCAAGCAGGACTCCAGCTTCTATTTAAGTATTTCATAAGGGTCCACCGTGGGCCAGGCATCATGTTCGATGCTACTGGGTCTTTCCCACTAGTTAACTTAGCCAAACTTCACTTTGTCTTCCTTGTAGATTTGAGCTTTTTAATCGTCAGTAGTTAATCCTTTTCGTTCTGGTATCCGAAACACATCCTTATTATTTATACCTCTGATTTTGTGTTCTGTGGCAAAGAACTGTATAACTGGAAAACATCTTTTAGGTGAAATAGTGCTGTTATTTCCTAAGTACCATTCATGCTTAATAAAGAGATTAGAGATTTTATGTGTGTGTTTCCTTTGTAAAGCCATGCTGACTATCTTTAAAAGTCCAAGAAGAGTAGGAGAGATGAATGTCATCAAAGGAAATGGCTTAAAATCAATTGAAGCCAAACCCTGCAAGATTCCTCTTCAGGTATATCATTTTTGTACCGTGGATCCATTAATACAACATTAAAAAACAAAACCAAAAAAAAAAAGTGGTAGAAATTAATGTTTAGCTCTAGGATCCTTCAAGTGGAGAAAGGGGGGAAAGCTGTGGGAATTGCTGGAGGCTGGCTACGTCTTTCGTCTCAGTCTGTAAGCACTTGGCCTCCCAGTTCTTTGTCATCTGGGCAATCTGCATATTACTCGAGATGCTAAGAAAGGTGTGAGAGGTTTCTAAGAACACGACTCCAAATGTCTTTGTTTTACACGTGTGATTTACCGTAGTCTGGATTCCTTTCCATCCTTTGGATGCAGTGCCATTTGACTCTGAGAGAAAGCATGGAACCCACAGCATCTGGGACACCTTGATCTGAAACTTCTGGCTCCTTTTATGACCCCAGGAAAACTGCTCCTCCACCAGGCCAACCGGGTGAATGTGGGTTCTTTGGGATGTCCATGGAGACTTCCTAAGGTTTATCCTGATTACATACATCCTTTTCTGACGTGTAGCTTATAAAACACAACAAATAGAGAAATATTCTCACTGTGTCTTACCAGTAGTGAACACTCCCAGGTTAGAAGAGAAGAAGTATAGAGGCAGCAGCCCTGGTGTCAGCCTTTCTCAGCCAGAGCCTTCTAATCAGACTGGTCCCTGACCCTGACATCAAGCCCACCCAAGCGGACGCATGCGTAAATACAAGTCTACAGGCTCCTGTACAGTGAACGCACGCACGCATGCACGCACGCACAGTCTGTTCACTTCTCCGACGTGCCATCTGTCTAGTACTTACTGTGTGCGTGCGTTCTAAGCGTACTAAGCCCTGGAGAGGACGGGAGGGACGAAGTTCCTCCTATCAATAACGTCACAGTCCAGTCAGCATTTCAGAAACTTCAGGGCTAACCATTGGGCGTCTCAGACACACGTGTGAATAGAGGCAAGAGTGAGTATAACCAGTCTGTTTTGTTCCTGGAGTGTCTTTTTTTATTTTTAAAGTATTTGTGTATGAGCAGCCTGTTTTCATCCACCTATATCTTCTCTTACTGTGGGTTGAATTTTTTTCCTTTTAAATCTTTCATTGCATATATGCCAACTGGCTGGTTAGATGCTAAATTTAGTATAACTGTTCTTCCAAACATCCTAGGACTTTGCCTTACGTGCCTGCCTCTGGCCTTAAAGTATTTGAAAGACTGTTTCTTGGCTATAATTGGTCGTTTTCTTGTAGCTAGTCCTGAGGCAGGAATTGCACGGCTTTGTGTCTGCTAACAGTAGTTAGCACTAAGCTCACAGGCAGCGGGCAAAAATGATTGAGCATCTGGGATGTTCGCCAGAGTGACCTCCGAGCTGGGGACAACACAGGCATTTCAGCCCCACAAACCAGACGCGGGGCTCCTCCTGCCCGAGCCCAGGTCTCTGCCTTTTAACTTCCCTCCTGTAAAAGGGGAGGGAAAAGATAAGGGGCTCCTACCGACTCCCTGAAATATTTCAGATAAAATAACGGCTGTGTTCACCTCGCTCTGACTGACGTGCACTACTCCTCCGTGCTGTTGGCCGAGCGTCAGGAAAGGCCCGGAGTGCGCGGCTCTCCCGGAGCTCCTGGGCAGCAGTCGCAGCCAGGCCTACACAAACGCCTGCTGGACGCCACGGGAGCCCTGGCCCCCTTTCCAAAGAGGAAGCTCTGGTTTACTCTGCGACACAATGAAAAGGACACCTTGCTGAGTCCTTCTCTCCAGCTCCCTCCGCACACCCTGCGGGGACAGGGCAAGGCCGGGCCGAGCAGGCCGCCTGGGCAGGAGTCCTAACCTGCGTGTGCCGGGCGGACGCGGGGCGCCGGGGAGGCGCTGTCATCCGCAGTGGCAGTGTCCCTCAGCCCCGAAAGCAAGGCCTGGAGGAGCATGCTTTCCTCTTGAGTCACCCCCACCTCAAGGAGGTGCGAGGAAATGGGTTAAAATAATGTATCGGGCTGTTCATCCCTCCGTGCATTCTTTTTGACGCGTCTCATTTCTGCTAACTTGAAGAACAGATTCCAGAAGCGAGTTTGAAATATGGCTACAGAAATTTTTAAACAGCATTACCAGTCAAGCAGGTACTGTGATTACAAGAGTGATTAAGCAATTTAAAGAGTCTGGTTAAGCTTAATAACTTTGCCCTAGCCTTTTATAGGCCTGAACAGGAATCCTTTTAAAGAACTTGTTCTGCAGACCTCATCACCACTACTTTCTGTGATGTGTCCTGGTTTCAGATTTTGATGTCTATTTCTGACAGTTTAATACGGCTACCTCTGAACCCCATCTACACTCTGAGGCAGAAAGATAGGAGACCTATGAAGTGCTCTGTTTTTCAGTGGGATGTTTCATTTTATTTTCCTTAGCTTTTGACCAAAAATGTTCAGATATATAGAAAAGTTGAAAGACCACAATACTGAATACCCATATATCTAACACATAGATTCAACATTTAGCATTTTGCCTATATGTGCATGTTTTGTGTTTGTACACACACACACACACACACACACACACACCTGCTTTGGCTGAAGCATTTGAAAGTAGATGCAGATGTCATGAGACTTTCTTCCTACATCAGCATCTGAGAAGGAATCCTTCTTATACAACCAAAGTACTATTATTGATTCTGAGAAAATTAATGAGAATGTCATAATATAATCAACTAATCTGTTCAATTTATCTTTTTATCTTTTAAAATATTGGATAAAAGTAGTACTATAGTTGCACTGGTAAAAAATTGTATTTCCTTTCTCATTCCTTCCTCAATCCCTCAAAATAATCATCATAAACAGGATCTTTTCAATTGAGTCAGAAATATTGTAATACATATAGCTGCATGAAAATGCATGCTTTGTTACCAAATGATATCTATAGAGATTACCCTATATACATTATTTTATGTCCTTTTTTTTTTTTTTTTTTTTTTTGTAAATAATACATCTTGAAAAATCTTCCCTCATGGGTACATTCAGGTCTTTTTTTGGTAAACAACCACATAATATACCAGTTTATTTAAATCATCACCTACTAGCAAAATGTGGTTTTAAAGCTCCTACACACAATACCTCATGAGTATCTCCTGGTTAGTGGCAGAGACAGAGGGGCTCCTCAGAGAATTTATGTATTCCTCAATTCTCCCAGCCTCGCTTGCAATTAAATTAAGGGCAGTGGGCTGGAATGAGAATATGTGTGAAGGATGAAAGGCAGGTACAGGCTCTCCGTGCTCCCTTCTGCCCCTGCTGCTGTAACTGAGGACGTCACAAGTTCCAGAGGGTGCAGCTCCAAGATGGTGGAGGCTTGGTCAGCCTAGGTCCTCCAGTTACTGGGTGGAGCAGAGCCTCCTACGTTACTATGCCCTTAGCCTACTGCAAATTTACGTGTTCAGCCAGAAGAGTTGGCACCTACCTGTCCTATGTATACACATTTAACATCTTGAGATACTTTTCCAAGTATTTCCTTAAGGTAAATTTCTAGTGGTGGATGGCTGTACTAAAGGGAATGCACATTTGAAATTTTATGAGACCAACATTATTCTGATACCAAAACCTAGTAAGAATAACACCAAAAAGAAAACGACAGACCAATATCTCTGATGATTATAGACACACAAATCTAAAACAAAAGACTAGCAAATCAAATACAACAATACATTAAAAAGATCACGTATCACGATCAAGTGAGGTTCATTCCAGGGGCACAAGGATAGTTTAACATATGCAAATTGATCCGTGTGATACACCACATCAACAAAATGAGTAATAAAAAGTCTATCAGTATATAAATAGATGCAAAAAAAAGTGTTTGACAAGTTACAACATTCATTTATGATTAAAATGCTTAAAAAATGGGTATAGAAGGAAAGTACCTCAACATAATAAAGGCCATATATGACAAACCTCAGCTAATATCATACTTCATGCTGAAAAACTTACTCTCTAAAATCAGGCACAAGACAGGGATGCCCCCTGTCACCACTGTTATTCAACATAGTCCTGGAAGTCCTAACCAGAGCAGTCAGGCAGAGAAAGAAAGAAAAGGCATCCACATTGGTAATGAAGAAGTTAAATTGTCACTTTTTGCAGATTATATGATTCTTTATATAGAAAACCCTAAAGACTCCATCCCCCCAAAAAAACTATTAGAAACAATAAACAAATACAATAAAGTTGTAGGATATGAAATCAATGTACAAAAATCTACTGCATTCCTAAATGCTAACAATAAAATTTTAGAAAAAGAAATGAGAAAAACAATTTCTTCAGTAACTGCTATTTCTTTCTTTTTTCTTTTTCTGGTTTAAATATATAACTTCTGCTCCACTTCATTGATTTCCTTCTCCAGTTTTTTACATTTTTGCTCTGTGATATGTTTTAAAACCTACAAGAGGCAAATAGGTTGAAAAAGATTAATACTCACAGGAAGGAGCTTTTTGTTCATGTGAGTGTTGTCTTTAATGAAAAAGATTAATACTAACAGGAGCTTTTTGTTCATGTGAGGGTTGCAATTAAAATAACACCTCTTTAAGTAGCCACTGTTAAGATGCGATGCCAACTTCTGAGAATTAGAAATAAGTCACACACACAAGCACGCATCTGAATTGATATGTATTTAGTGCATTTGCTACTGACACAGGACCCAGTATCTGCTAGTGTGACCAGCCCTGTTCTACTGAGCTGTGGACCTGAGGTCCTAACGCAGGGAGACCTGGCTTTGCTTGTAGGAGAGGTGACACCGAAGTGTAAGCCACTTGGTCACAGTCAGTTATCCTGCTAATGCAAACCACAGTGAGTAGCCAGGTGCTAACAGAACTGCATCTGGTGAGACCTAGGCAGTCATTTTCTCATGAATTTCACATATTTGTTACCTCAGTCATGGATTATACTACATGCACATGGACTGGGACTTAGAAGCAGTAAGAGGATGTGGATAAATATCACGAGGCGCGGGCTTCGTGTAGCTCATCTCATGTTTGCTAAGTGACTCCCCAAAGGACTCCTCATTTGCCTAAAATTGTGCTGGATGCTTTGAAGGAGACATAGAGAGCACCTGAGATACAGCTGCCGTTAGAGTAGCAATCTCAGCCCAGTACTCTAGTTTTTGGAGGAAGATAGTCTGTTTAGGTAAATACATTGTGTTTATCAAGAAAAATAAAATTTTAAGAAAGTAAAGAATTGTTCTAAAACGTATGGCGGTCTACTAAATCAGTTCTGCAAATTTTGATGCCCCATTTAAAAACAGAGTTTCTTGCCAGACAGGGAAAGACATGTACAGTATAAGATCACTTATGTGTGGAATTAAAAAAAAAATCAGCCTCATAAAAGCAAGAGTAGAAAAGTGGCTGCCGGGGACATGGGAAGAGCTCGGTAAAAGGGCACAGACCCTCCGGCCGAAGACGGACCCGTCCTGAGAATCTAGTGTACAAGGTGGTAACTCTAGCTGGTCACACTGGGCTGCATGATTAACATTTGCCGAGAGAAGAACTTAAATGCTCTTCAGAAAGGAAGACACGTACGGGAGGGGTAGCTGTGTCAGCTAACGCCACGGGGAGACGGCGTTCATAACGTGTCGTACATCCGATCACCGTGGGGGACACTAAATAGGTTATTAAAGAGGTTATTTCTTGTTGTCAATGACAGCTTGGTAAAAGTGAAAAAAAAATACAAACAGAGAAAGAAACACGAAACAGAAAAATAAAATTGAGCTTTGGGTATGTGAAGTCCGAGGCGCAGGTTCAGCAGGGACCGGAGTGCCACCCAGGAACCCTCGCCGTCCTCGGGCCTCCGAGACCGAGATGTGTGAATGGCGATGACAGCCTCACGGTTGCTCTTCCACGGGGGCAATTCCTACGGGCGCAGGGCTCACAGTTTTCGGTGAGAGGGGGCAAACTCGTGGGGTTAATTCCAGTGCGAGTGGGGGCGATGGGACATCTCCCTCTCCCTCTCCCTCTCTCCCTCCCTCTCTCTCCCTCCCTCCCTCCCTCTCTCTCTCTCTCCTCTCCCTCCCTCTCC